>CAODLS011550916.1:0-12036 GCA_948243855.1 Flueggea neowawraea
TCTCTCAAGTGTTTAGGTGAAGAATTTACTCTCAAATATCCACTCATAGCAAGGTTTTCCAAAATTTGGTATAAAGTCAAATCGTAACCACTAATAAATTCAACTAAAACACCTATTAAAAAGGACTTCAGTGGCTTGTAACGTGGCTAAAACATGGGTTTAATAAATCGAGAGAAGATGATGAGAACAAGTGATACATTGCCAATAACATAAACATACCAAGTTAATGCCAAAATAACACAAATACATGTCTATGCTCAATAATGCAAGGCTGCCACACCATTTACTTTCTCTACGTTGCTTTACTTCATTATTTATTTTCTTTTTCATTTATGCTTTTCTTTCTTTTTGTTTTTTTTTTCATTTCTGTTTTTCTTCGAAGTAAAGCAACGTTACATTTCAATGCATATATATAACAAAACCGGGCAGCCATGTCTCTTTGACAATATAAGCACAACAATCACATCTAAGACATGTCCATTATCAATGTAAATCAAAACATTAACATACACATTAACTTGGCAATGTATCACAACTAAAAATCTCTCAACTTAAGGGTTCAAATGTTGAAAGTCTTTGAACAAAAAGTGAATTGGTTAAAACGGGTTTAAACAAAGAAAAAGTCTTAGGTTCAAATTGGGTAAACTAGTGACAAATATAGAAGGGTAGATACTGTAGGAAAAGGATGAAACAAAGGGTTAACAAACAATGTCTTTCATCATTTCAATGTCTCGACTTAAATGGTGTGGTCTTCAAAATGTACTCGATAACAAATCACAATAGGGTCTTACTTTGAATGTCACGCATCAATAAATAAAGTGCTTATGTCTCAAAATTCGCACAAAAGGTTGTGTGTACATCCAACTATTAATTCCCTTTCGGCTCTATTACTAAGGGTTGTTTAGTGTTGAATATAAGATGCATAGAAATCCAAATTTTTGCAAAAAGTGGGTATATTAGAATGTTTGAATCTCAAGATGCTTAAAGTTCCAAATTATCTAATGTTTAAGGACAAACTCACACCAAACATTGCAAAACAAGGAAGTAAATGCATTAAAAAATAGAACATAACATGCCATGCAAATGGAACAAAAAATAAAATAAATGCAATACTGTCATGCAGACGCGATATGCTATTGGCATTGTCATACCAAATTCATGTCAAAAGTTAAAACATACAGTAAACAACAAAAACTTTATGCAGAACTATGCAACTACATAACAAACATAAAAAATACATGAAAGTTTGAAAAAGTTCAACAAAATGCAGAAACTAACAAAAATAAAAGATCATATCAACAAACATAACAAACATGCAAAACGCTAAAATCCCCTTCCCAACATTTGAAATTCACAGTCCCCAATGTGATGAAAGACAATATAAAAATTAAATTGAGAAAGAGTTTAGGAAAGGCTTGTCTAGTGGTGACGACCTGAGGTGGAGAACGACAGTGGTGAGCCATGGAATTGTTCTTGTGCCTCAGTAATTGGCATGGTGGGAGTTGATGATGATGGAGAGGTTATGGCTCTTGGTAGGGCGGTGGTCGACCTGAAAGGAAGCATAGGAAGTGAAAATTAGATGGGAGTGGTCCCAAATCAAAAATTAAGGGTATAAAAATTGAGTGCAGAAGACCAAAGTGCCCATATTTTTTAATCTGGCCCTTCTGCTGTCCAAAACGACGGCGTGTGAATGGGTACAATTGTTCTTGGTGAAAAACAACGACGTTCAGCTAAGTCAGGGCTGCCTCTGTAACACATGTTTCGCCTGAAACAACAACGTTTGGCCTTTTGTTATTATTATTTTTTTGAAACTGCCAAAACGCCGTTGTTTCTTCAAGAGCCTAGATTTCTTCTTGACACGCGTGTGTCTCCTTTGGATGTGCATCTTCCCTCTGAAGTGTTCCCCACACTTATTTCTCAACTCTTGCATCCTGAATTACTTCATTCTTCATGCCAAACACATTATTCACACTGAAACACATCAAACTCAAAACCAAGTGCAATTAAATCCTCAAATAAATCACAAATTACAGAATGAAAGCATAAAATTTCAATAGAATTCAATTTTTTTTGCTGGAGCAATCAAACAACAAAATAATTAAATTATTAAAACAAAAATCATAAAAACCTTGGGTTGCCTCCCAAGAAGCGTTTTTTTTACGTCGTCTTAGCTGGACAAACCTGAATTTTCATCCTTTCTCTTCATTGAGTACATAAATCGTTGCACTTTGAATTTTCTTCTTTGGTGGAAATGTCTCATGAATTACGGAAGAATTGTCTTTTGGAACATACACCACACACTCACTTTTTGCTTTCTTTTTCTTGGTGCAAAATTTTTTCTAGAACCTAACAGACTTGGGCTCACGCTTGGGTGTATTAACTAAAGAAATATTTACCTTTTGAGCCCCTTTTGTCATCTTCTTGCTTACAGCTTCGCCATGCCATAAAACAGTTGCCTTGTCAGATACTTTCAGTTCCTTGGTATTTTGCACCATCATTGCACTAACGTCCTACAGAGAATCATCGTGCAATTCCAAAACTTTTTCTATCAATAGGTTAGCACAATTAACAGCAAAAAACAGAGGAAAATCATTAGGATGTTTCATTGCTTCGTTGATACTGAATTCAATCTTAGCACCATCGAACTCTATGGACAAAGTCCCTTCATGCACATTTATCATTGTGCGTGTTGTTTTAAGGAAGGGTCTCCCTAATAGAAGCATTCTTGAATTCGGAGACCATCATCCTCCATATCTAGCACATAAAAATCTGTAGGAAAAACTAAATCGTTGAGCTGCACCAAAACATCCTCTAAAACACCTTCAGGAAAGACACTAGAACGGTCAGCAAGTGTGAGTACAACACCATTTTGCTTCAAAGGTCCAAGATTTAATATGGAATAAATAGACAAATGCATTAAATTAACTGAAGCTCCTAAATCACACATAGCATATTCTATTCTAACATTACCAATTCTGCATGATATAGTAAACATACCTGGGTTTTTCTCCTTACTAGGAATTTTCTTTTGCAAGACTGTTGAGACCGTTTCACCTATGTGTACTCGCTCATTGCCCTTTAATTTGTTCATCCCAATGCACAACTCCTTCAGAAACTTGCAGTACCTGGGTACTTGCTTAATTGTAGTAAGCAGATGAATGTTGATCTCAACCTTCTTTAGTGTTTCCAATACTCCTTGATCGTCCAAGGCTTTCTTATTCTTTATTAGTCTATGTGGAATAGGTGACCTTTCAGGGTTCCCAACAACTAGAATGTTTTTGGAACTTTTCGGATCTACTGTTTCTGTCGTAGTGATTTCGGCATGGTCATGCTGAAGTGATGTCGCATCTGAACTGGAAATTTCTTTTCCACTTCGAAGAGCAATTGCACTAACATTCTGTCTTGGGTTTATCTCAGGTTGGGAGGGCATTTTTCCTTGAGTTTCAAGCCTGTTAATAGAAGTGGTTAGTTTGCTAATTTGATCTTTCAGTTCAAAAATGCTTACCTCTGTTGAAACTGCCAACGATCTCACAATTTCTTCCAAGGCTTGAATCCTATCAGTTTATGGCATCTGTTGGTGTTGGGCATTTTGAGCAGAATTGTTGTTATTTCCATACCTCAAATTTTGATGGTCCCTCTATCCTGGGTTGTATGTGTTGGAGTATGGATCATATCTCTTGTACGATTGCCCCTCAAAATTATTGACAGCATTAACTTGAGCCCAAGAATCATCTTGTAGCGAGGGACACGAATCAGTAAGGTGTCCTTACGCACCATATATCCCACACACCTGTTTTTCTGAATTGATTGCCTTTGACTAACAGCTAGGTTTTTCACAACAGATATAGTTTGATGTAACAAAGAGGTAATATCATCAATTCTCGAATCAGAAGTTTTAGTACTCACCTCATTGACACGCCTAGCAGTGGATTCAGGCTTGGTACTGAATTGTTATGAATTTGCAGACATGACCGAAATAAATTCTCGAATCTCCCTATGTGTTTTACTGATGATTGCACAACCACTAGTAGCATCTAACATCATGCGTTCTAAAGGAAGAATACCATCATAAAAATATTGAATTATGAGTTGTTCAAAAATACCATGTTAAGGACAGCTTGCACAAAGGCGTTTGAATCTCTCCCAGTACTCATATAAAGTTTTAGAATTTCTCTATTTGATACTAAAAATCTCTCTTCTCAAATTTACAGCTCTAGAGGCAAGAAAGAAACTTTCCAGAAACAACTTGACCATATCAGCCCATGTGTCAATCGAACCAGGAGGTAGATAGAAGAACCATTCGTTAGCCCGATCTGCCAATGAGAAAGGAAAAGCTCTCAACTTAATTTGATCTTCTGTAATAGCATGAGGAACGAAACTGGAGCAAACAATATGAAACTCTTTAAGATGCTTATTGAGATCCTCATTCTCCACACCATGAAACCTCGGTAGAAGCTGAATTAAGCCAGATTTCAACTCAAACGGAGCACCCAAGTGTCGATACTGAATATACAAAGGTAGTTGAACCACAAGAGGTGCAGTCAAATCTCTTAGAGTTTGCTCAGGTGGAGCCGCAGATGAAACAACAAGTCTGGTATTATTGTTCATAGCCATTATACAAAAGACTATCTGCAGACAAAGAATAATGCTTGAAAAACAAAGAAAATGTCAGCAGTAAAGCAAATAAGCAAAATCTAAAACACTGGTCCCCAGCAACGGTGCCAAATTTGATAGGGTGTCAAACCCACCAAAATAATATAAACCTGCTCGGAACAGTAAAATGAGTAAAGCAGTGAGCAGAGTCGAATCCACAGAGATCAGTGCAGAAATGTTTAAATGCCAAAACAGGAAAATAAAATAAAGTTGACAGAAAAATTGTTGAAGCTGAAATTGAAAAGAAGCAGAGATTAAAATTTGCAATGAAGAATAAAATTCAGCAATGAAAATAAGAAGAATTCAATAATAAGACAAACCTAGCCAAGTTTAGTCCAATCGGTTGATCACAAACACGAAAGATAAATATCAAGCATTCGAATAGATAGAGTTTTAGTTAATGGTGACACACTCAATTAACTAATCTCTTCTTACTTGTTTGATATCCCAAGATGCCCTGTAGACTATTTTCCTAACCACTAGACAACTCTCGGGATGCCCTGCAATGTTTAATCTATGACAACAATAAGAATTAAAGAGACTCCTATCCTAGCCAGTGAAACCAAAAATGTCGTAATTCATTTAAACCAGATTATTCAGTTTCATAACAATGAACAATGCCCAAACTACATAAATTCACGTTATTTGTTACCTAGATTAGGACTAATGTGACGCATTATCAATCCTAAATAACAGTATATTATCTCAATCAATCAACCAATGGACCCTTGTCAATCAATCAACAGAAATAATAATAAAGGAATTCAGACACATAAACTGAATAAATACTCGAAATATTTTATAACAATTAAAACAATAGTCTCACAACCTTAACATATTGAACTTCAGAAATACCTCAACTAAAAAATTGTTTAGCTACTCATGATGAGGAGAGAAAGCCAAAAGATGAGTAATGGAGTTGTTGTCTAACGTTACATAAGATGGAAGAAGAAGACAACCACAAAATAAAAGAGTATTTATAGGTGGTTCCTTGCAAAAACCTAACCATAATGTAAATATAATGATAAAATAGTAATAATAATGTAATTGTAATTGTTTCAGCAATAAAAGTGAGTCCACAACCTTTAGACACATCCTAGAGTTTCAAATCCCGAGGCCCAGTAGTGAAAACACGCAGCCGAATGCGAATAAGTCAAGCCCAGTCTTTATGCCCTCTACAGCATGACGATGCCAAAGTGCAGTTCACGCTGAAACGCCTCAAAATAGCTCCAAATCCTTGTGTTTCACGAACATTCCACTAAAACACCAAAAAAGTCAAAAGACATAAAAAGATACGAATAATAAAAAAATTATAATGCAAAACAAATATAAAATGCAATATAAAATGTGCCTAAAATACAACATATCAACAACCAAGGCAGACAATAGGTATATATATTAATTCCTAAATGCATTTTCTGTAGAGATATAAATATGACATTATCATTCTTTTCTCTTAATAAGATTGTCCCAGATTCAAACTAGTTTTGGCAATTTGAATATTCTTATTTATGAATTAACAAACTAATCAATTATAATCCCATCTTTTCGAGGCCCTGCTCTCTGTTTCATTCTATTATTTCACTAGTTTAGTTTTCAGCTTAGTTCCTCTTACTAAAACATTCCCTTTTTCGTTTTTAAATCACTCCAGTCACAATAATAGCTAATTCAAACCTTTCTTAATTTAATTGTACCATTCTATGGTTTCACCATTTATCATTTAATAGATCATTTCTTACTGCCTAAGTACAACATATGAATTTAGAATTCAATTTGAATCCACTATAAATCACTTAGTCATTCATAACCGTTTCTAACATCAATAGGTCCAGAATCAAGTTGTTTATTAGTTAATACATCAAATTAATTTATCAGCCATTATGACATCTAAATCTGGTAACATAAATATGTGGCTGTTCTAGTTTCTACGTAAAGGCATAATCAAAGGAAATTGCAAATTTGATTTCCTAAACAATTTTCTATGATTGTGGTTACAGAACCAATTAACATGACATCAAATTCCTTAGCAAATTTGGACCATGTCACATATATATTATCCTATTTTTGGTCTCGGAAACAACCCTTGTAATCAATATTAAACATGAATACAACCCTAATAAAAACCTGAAATTAAAGCTAGAATAGATAATTAAACTATTAATCATAGAGTAACTATTATTACTTACCTCACTAGTCTTGATGTGTTCTTGTTTTCTTAACCTAGATAAGATGTCTAGCTCTTTGTGAATATATTCGGACAGTGGGCAGATGACTTAGAGAATTTTGGAAAGACTTGTTTCAGTAATGCAAAAGACAATATATATACATATAGGGTGTCGGTTTTGGGTCACCTAGCTTATCCTTGAATCTTTTTCTTTTACTGATATTATTATTTTTAACTAGTTAAGCCGACTTGCTTCTTACTTCAGTAGATCAATGGATGAGATAAATATCGTAATGCAAAAGACAATATATATACATATAGGGTGATCTTCTCCTTTATTCGAGTTATCAAAGTTTCATATTACTCGAGTAACACTTTATTTACTTAGTAAACATGCACTTTTCCAAATAAATCATCAAATTAATATTCTCAAACATCCGGACTCACAAATATCATCTTTAAACATCGTCAAACACTTAATCATTATATCATACAACAAATTCAAATCGATTTGAATGAGAAACGGGATCAAACCAAATTCTATAGAAGTTCTTATCGAACTTAAACAGAATGTTACAGAAAGCCTAATTGAAACGGACGGGACATTTCAATTTCAGTCCTGATGAGGCGTAGATAGAAGCTAACAAACATGGTTCAATAAGAATTGGGTGTGGATCAAATAGATATGCTAACCTAAAAATGTAATATATATTATTTAAATTGTTATTCATTCCATCACCCTCAATAGCTATAAATATTTTCTCACACTCATTTGTGAGAGAAATTTCGTAACTACAATTGATCAGCGACTGGAAATAGTACTATGTTCTTCATTGTGCTATACTGCTTTCCAAAGTATTACTTGTATGGCCATTGCTTGGCATCATTCTGATCAACACCCACAGTTATTGGCCTGCAACCTGAGCTTACACATGGGTCCGCGACCTTTTCGGTTTCTTGCCATGTGGCTTACCCATACGCATTTTCATGAGTTTGTGGCCACCACCTGGACGAGTTGTATTGTCTACGGGTCACCTATGAAACAACTAATGTTAAAGCTTAAGAATCTGAGAATGGGCTTAAGGAAATGGAATGTTCAAGTATTTGAAAATTTGAATGATCGCATTAAAGGGAGTCCGAGGAGTTGCTACGAATTCAAACTCTTATTTCAGGCCACGGTTTCACTGAGGAGCTCCATCATCAAGAGCTTATGGCTCACCAATCATTGGAACTTAGCCTTCAGCTGCAAGAACTCTTGTTTCAGAATCAGAGTCGGATTAAGTGGTTGCAATGTGGTGACCACAATAATTCTTTCTTTCAGTAAGCAGTTGCTAATAAATGAGTGCACTCGGATATTCGTTGTTTGGATGTGGCCACTTGACGGATGATCCGAATCTAATAGAGCAACATGTTCTTCAATTTTACTCTGACCTGTTTTCGGCCCCGGCTCACCAACAGTAAATAGACTTTTTCGCTATTCAGGACATCATTCCTAATCTCGTCACCAGTGCTGAGAATGAGATGATTCTGGGAATTCCTACGGATTTGGAGATTCTTACGGCTACCACAGATACGGATCCTAATAGTGCTACCGGTCCAGATGGTTTTTCAGGTAATTTTTTTGTTCAATTTCGGGATATTGTGGGTCCTTTTGTATGTGATGCAGTTCGGGAATTCTTTGCTCATTGGCACTTCATTCAAGGTTTCAATTCCAGTAACATGATATTAATCCCTAAAGTCCCCAATGCAAGTGTAATTGAGAAGTTTTGACCTTTTGTTCTCAGTAATTTTGTGTACAAGATGATCACAAAAATTATTGCGACTAGACTTGCTCCAGTTGGATCGAGAATTATTTCACATTAGCAGTTTGGTTTTTTGAGTGCCCGCCATATTGAGCATTGTATTGTTGCAGCTTCGGAAGGGGTAAATGTATTACATAAGAAAGTTGGAGAAAGTCATATGGCACTAACGATTGATATTCACAAAGCATTTGATTCTATGGACTAGCAGTTTATCTTATAGGTGCTTCACAGCTTTGGTTTTGTGCCCACCTTTGTGGAGTGGGTTCATTCAATTCTGGTCTCTGCTCAGATTTCTATAGTTATTGGTGGCTCCGCAAAGGGTTACTTTGCTTTTAGTCGAGGAATTCAGCAGGGTGATCCTCTGTCACCACCATTATTTTGCTTAGCAGAGGATTTCCTTAGTAGGAGCTTGTTGGAAGCTTCAGAGTCGGGAGAATTCAAGTTAATGTATGCGGGTAATAATGTTCGCTGCCCCTCACATTTTCTTTATAAATAAGACATTATTATTTTTGGCTGGGCATGTCATAAGAATGTTGGGTTTATTAAATTAATTTTTCTCGCTATGGACTCCTCTCGGGGCAGCATGTTAATTGGGAGAAATCTGAAGCTTTCTTTGGCCCCACGGTCTCTCCAGCTAGAGCTATCAGATTTCTCTCGGATTTGGGTATATGATAAGAGGTACTTTTTCTTTTAAATATTTGGGAGTTCCACTACGTGTGGGTGCTCCTCGAAGGAGAGTGTTGCAGCCAATTTCAGACATGATTATTCCAAATTTCAGAATTGGAAGGGTAAGTCTTTATCATTAGTTGGGCGATTGTGCTTAGTGAAATCCAGAATTTATTGGTCATTGATTCATTCCTTCATGGTTTATCGATGGCCTCTTAATCTCCTACGGCAATTAGAGAGAGCCATTCGTAACTTTATATGCACTAGGTCGATTTCATAAAAGAAGTCTGCCACGGTTTCTTGGGCTAAGGTTTGCAAATCGGCTAAGGATGGCAGGTTGGGTTTACACCGTCTTTTTTATCTCAATGGCGCACTGCTATCAAAGTTGGCTGGAGTCATTGCGCATCTCAGTCTCCAGTCATGCTATTTATGCGATCTCGGTTTTTAGGGAAGCACCTCACTCTCAGGCGGTACCTTTCCTCTTCCATTTGGTGTTTTATTAAGCATGTGCTTGGCAAACTTTTAAGCAATGCTAAATGGTTGTTGGGTGATCAATCGGATTTGGACTTTGACATGACAACTGGCTTGGTAAACCACTAGTTGAATTATGTGGCATTGCATATGAAACAGTAGATCACATCTTCATTGGATGTTCTTACGCTAAGTGTATTTGGAAAGCAGTGGGTGATGTCTTCGAAGTTTCTTTGTGCTCATCTTCTATTTTCAAACATGTGGACATTCTTTTAAAGGACATGGTAGCTCCATTCGGACCGCAACTGAAAGCTCTTCTGCAGTCAGCTGTGATTAGTACTTTTTGAGCCATTTGGTTTGCCCGGAATCAAGTGGATTTTGAGGATCACTTTATTTCTATCTTTACCAATATCCGGAGTATTCTTCGTGCCATTTGCGAATGCAATATACTCAGGATGGGTACTATGCAAAATGTTCAACAGGAATTGCTCATTCTTCGGCGAATAGGCATTATGGCCATTCCTTCTTAGGCTCCTAAGATTATTCCGGTCATATGGTATCCTCCATTGCCATCTTAGATTAAAATAAACAATGACGGGGCTTCCATGGGTACTCTTGGAATCGGTGGCACGGGTGTAGTGTTTCTTACTTATCGTGATTTTGTTAAGGATGTTTTGTTGTGCCTTAATCTGATTGCTATGCTTTTGAAGTTGAATTATATGTTGTCATTTATGCAGTTAGCAGAGGTCACTCTTTTGGGTGGGATCATATTTGGATTGAATGTGATTCCCTGTACGTGGTTAATTTACTGAGATCACGGAGCCACTCGGTGCCTTGGAAGTTTCTCTCTGATTGGTCACAATGCCTTAGTCAATTGACGAATATGCATTTCATGGTTTCTCATGCTTTCAGGGAAGGGAATACCGTGGCAAACATACTTTCTAAAGAAGCCCTTCATGACCGAACAGAGCATTGGTGGTTTACTGCTCTGGCTTTCTGTCTCTCTTTGGTTGAATTTGATGGGTAGGGCAGAGAACACTTTCATTTTGCCTAAGTCTTATTTGCTTAGTCTTCTTTTTACCGCCCTTTCATTTTGTGTTAGGGTTGTATGACTTTGTTGATCTAATTCATTTTTTCTTATTGATAAAATTGAGATCAGGAAGGTGAAGAACACTGGAGATGTCAACTTAGTTAAGATGTATGAACTGCGGTCACTGAATGAGGCCTTTCACTCAAAAAAATGACAATGACTTGCTATAATTTGATATTGCATGATTGGCAGACTTCCACCTTGATCATTGACTTGGTTTGCTTTTTCTTTCAGCCCTTATTTTTTACTCGTTTTAGTCATTTCGCTTCTATTTCATCACTTACAAGTCCAAATGCAAGGGTTTAAGTGTTTTGTCGCATTTAATGCACAAATAAGTCTAATTTATATAAATATTAAGTCCAATACAGCAATGTTTAGTACTAAATTTCAACAATATTGTTAACTTGTTTGGAAATATATTCAATTATATTAAAGTATTTTGGTTTAGAATGACATGTCATTTTTTATATATTATATCAAAAATTGATAATTTCGTCATTAAGATTGATCACAATGAGTTAATTGCTTTATCCTTGAATTCTTCAACTGTCGAAATATTTGTATAGATTTGCAAGCCTTTTAGATTCGGTTAACATATTTGTCATTTATGTCTTATCTCTTTTCACAGGTAATAAACCGTCGAGATCAAATAGGATTCATATATATCCAAAATCAAACAGTCCAATATTCGTAAACACAATATATGATCTATGCAAGCAAAATCCGAGTGTTACCGTCACTTAGACAAAGTATATTACCACACCAAACATTCCCAAATAGCCTAGATTATACCAAAATACTGAAAGCATTAGTTCATAGCATAAAAGCTTAGTAGCCACTAGCCACAGTTGCAGGTGATACTTAATGGTGACACTTGGCCATACGTTTACCACCGGAGCTGCTCTTCTTGTTGCCATAGTTAATGCTGACGCTGGAGCTATTGTTCTTACCATGGTTGACTTTCATGCTGGTGTTCTTCACGTTACCACTGCCATGGTTTACACTAATGTTGGTGTTCTTGTTGCCTTGGCTGAGCCTGCCGGTACTCATACTGGCATCATAGTTGACCCTGCGGACCCGATCCTCGTTGTAATACTCGGTATAACCACTCTTATCCCCAATCTTTACAGCAGAAGACCTCTTGTACTCATCTGCAATGCCATACCTCCCGGTTGATTTCTCCACATGAG
>CAODLS011551410.1:0-13603 GCA_948243855.1 Flueggea neowawraea
AGGGAAGCATTTTCAGGATTTGATGCAGAAGCTGTTGCCAAATTCACTGAGAAAAAGATTTTATCAATTAGTTCTGAGTATGGCATGGATATAAGCCAGGTCCGAGGAGTTGTTGACAATTCTAAATGCATTCTTGAGGTAATTCCAGATAGGCTTCTGATTTCTTTTCTTTTTTTTTTTTACAACATTTGATTAAATTGAATAAATTCAGAACCACTTTAATTTCGTGTCATCAACCTTGGTGCACCCATCCCCCACATAATGATTCAAAATAGGACCCAACTTAATGCTACTTGACCTTATCAAGACAGTTCACTAATTTATTTATTTTTGGTGCCAAAAATGGTGGAAGTAATTCTTATAAATGTATAATTTATGTTTACAGATTAAAAAGACAACTGGTTCATTTAACAAGTACTTGTGGGGATTTGTAAACAACAAACCAATCTGCAAACAGTACAAATCATGCCAAAAAATTCCAGTGAAGACCTCAAAATCAGAAACAATCAGCAAGGACATGATAAAGAAAGGGTTTAGGTTTGTTGGTCCAACTGTAACCCTCTCATTCATGCAAGCTGCAGGACTCAGTAATGACCACTTGATCACATGTCCAAGACACCTTCAATGCAAAGTCCTAGCATCAGACTCACCACAAACACAAAATTAGCAGCAGAAGCCAAAAAAAGGAACAAAAAGAACAAATAGAATAAACCATGAAGCATATAGTGTGACCCCTCAAAGAAAAATGGAGCATAATATTTTTAGCTAATTAATTATCTAACTACAGGTATTAATTAATTAGTAGTACTTTTAGCTGATAAAAGGGTTGTTTTTAGTGAGAATTGAAGTGGATTTTTGAGTGCAATGATGGAGGATGAGGAATGAGGTCATGGTAGGGGCATGGAGGAGACAGGGAGCATGTGGAGTTGTGCAGGCAATGGCATGTGTATGGCTTTCAACTTTCAATGGCTTTCACTGTTTTTTGGTGACCACCCCAAAAATTATATGTGTTGTTTCCTTTAAACTAGGACTTGCTATGTGGATGGATAAAAACCAGTGCAGGTGTCTTGGCCCAGAAATCCTAAATATTCCCTACTTTGAATTGCAGTTGTGGATGAGAGTGTATCTTTTCTTTTTTTCCTGCTCTCTCTTGATCAGGATAGGCTCTGCATGCTCAGAATGTGCTCATTTGTTTGATTGATCCTTAGTGGCCCACTGGTAGTTTCATGTTATTGTTGAAAACCTCAATTTCTATCCAAATCTGCCATGTTCGATGTTATTGCACCTGTCATTTCTCAGGTTCTAAATTGCTGGGGAATGTGAAGTTCATCTGTTATGAATCAAGAGTATTACTTGTTTTCTTTTTCTAGCTGTTATATTGTCATTTGTATTAACAATTACAGATTAACTCAATTTAATAATTAAAAAAGACTAAATGGATAAATGATTGGTTCAGTGATTAATAAGTTGATTTTGAGCAGAACTGATAAATTGAAAACACGAGATTTTTTTAATTCCAAAGTGATAATTTTCATACTATGGATTAATTGAAATGCTGAAACACTAAAGCCATTTGATTTTTCTGCTCCACAGCCTACAAAGTTAAGAATATGCTCCAGATGGTCATGAGTGCTTTTGCTGGTTCCTTTTATCTCACATATACACTTTAGAGCAGTAAAGTTGCAGAAATATATGTATGATGATTGAATAACACTTATGACATGACTTTAACTTACTGTAAAGTGGCATCTTGTAGGGAATCCAAGGCAACCGGCCTGCGTCGACCCCTGCTAGCTGTGTTGATCATTCCCGCAAGAATCAGAAATATGTTCCATAGTTTTAATACTCCAATAGATAATACAAATGATAATAAATACCTTTAAGAGCTAAAACAGTTGATGGAGTTGTAAGTTCATTTTCATAATGAACTTATTCATAAGAACCCCCAACTCAGTTAGACTAACCCTAAAATCGTATAGCACTTCAGACCACAAAGCCAACTAGACTGGCCAGACAGGAACGAGACAAGTGAGAAATTTCATTCATAGAAACTGAAGAGTTTATGGAAATAGACACCCCAAGATTGTCATAATACATTTGCTTCAGCAAACTGGAAGGAAGAAAATTAGACATGAAAACCAAAGACCACATTGAGCAAGCCAATGTGCACTTTTGTTCTGAATAAAGTTGAAATTTTTTTTCCCCCGAACAAAGATATGCCATAGTTGCGGGAGCAACAATATAGGATTCCCTCATTATTCAGAAAGAGATGATTCAACTATAACCTTTTATGGCTTTTGAAGTAGCCATTGCTGAATGAATTTGGCACATTATTGTGGTCATTTAAGTTGATTTCGTTTTCCTTCTAAGTTCAACTCCAATAATATCTATTCAAACTCTTTATAGAATAAGACAAGCGCTATGGTCATCATAGAAATGCTGCAATGTTTGGTCTTGTATATCAATTTTGGTTTATTAAATCAAATGTACCAGAGGGGAACCTACTGTTGTCATATATTGATTCGGATAGTTAATGGGTTTACTCTCCATGTAAGTATTTTATTGACAGGATTACTTCATGTAACAGAGGAGCAAAGGTAATGGAATTTTGCACTTTAAGGTTCGAACTTGAATTTTATCAAAATCTTTAATTTTATATCCGCTTTTTGTCATTTCAGCTATTCATCGAGTATATACCTATACGAATTTATGAATTTATAGTAAGTTGAAAAGGTTAAATATTATTTTCTCCCAGAAATACCCAATTTTCTTGCGCGATTGGAGCGTGTAGAACTTGGAGTTGGAAGGTCAAAAGGGGAATACAGGAACAGGAGTGGCCTTGAAGAAAAGGAAACCCTTCCAATAATTAAACTATATTCGTTAAAGAAAGGAACTCTTCAATCTTCAGGTCCTTTTTGTTTCATAGCAATTTAAGCAAAGCTGCCCCAATTGGGTCTTTATAGTTCAATCATCAATTCCCACCATTAATATGGTCACTACTCCACTTGCTCATTACTTTTTTTTTTTCTTTTGCACCTGGACTTGTTCATTACTTGTTCACTTGAGCACATTATTATTGATCTTTTTTGTTGTGTATTACTCCTCTTCAATGGGCTGTGAGTCAATGCATTCATTATTTCTAGGCCAAGTTTTTCTTGTATAGTTTCACAATATGAATTATGATAGGCCTTACATTGAGCCATTTCCTGCCTATATGGTCCATGGGCATCGACATTTTGTGAATAATAGACAAAGTAAACCCTCTAAAGAGACATGAACGAGGTACAAGAGGAGAAAAAAATAAGATGAAACACGTCTATTATCTTCCCAGAAGCAAAATCCATGTGCATAAGAAAATTCGCACTAAAATTGGTTAAACTTTTCCTACAATCGAAGGTTGCAGAAAATTCTACGATCTTTCTTTCTTGAAGATTATAGAAATTATTAATTAATTTTGTTTATACATCCTAATAAGGAAACATTACAAAGGAAAGGTTGCAGAAAAAATTATCCTAACATGTCACCAACGAGAAAAAAAATCACAATAAAAAGAATTTACTAATTTTCGGTCCCTGTGACCAATTATAAAAGTCATTTCATGATAGATGTTCAAACGAATTATAGACGGCTTTAAAACTCAGAAAAATCAATTGTTGAGAAAAAAAAAGAAGAAGAAGGAAATTACCTGGTATACCCCAAATGTGAAAACAGTTACACAAATATGATTTTTGTTTATTCCAATAATATGTTTTTTCATTGGGTGTATATGTTTGGTTTATGATACTGTTACTTTTGGTATATTAATATATTTAGGGTATTCTTTTACTTTATACAATATTCCTTTAAAAAATTAAAGGCCTATTTTTGTATGTGTTTTTCACTATTTGTATAAAAATTTAAAAAAACTACTGATGCTTTAGTTTTTTAAAAAAATTATAACTGACCGCGTTGGGCTCGGGCCGGCCCACAGACTGGACCAAAATGTCCCGTCCTAGTAGTAGTGTAGGTGATAAGGACTATACATCCTTCATGTGTAGTTTGTATTTGATCCTTGATAGTTGATAGGAATATTTTTTGGGGTTTTATTATCTTTTTTTAAGACGAGCCCAATACGATATGGTTCAGTATTTTCCTTTAACTTCAATGGTGTTGTTACAGGGATAAGATTTGGTTCTCGCTAAATTTAGCTATGACATTTCAAATATTTCGTAGTGTATGAAGACTCGCATAGTTACGTTTAGTAAAATTATACTATTACCGATCACTCTTTTCCTCTTTTTTCTACTGGCAAAAAAAAATTGAATAATGTTGCAATATATATAAATATATGTTTATGTTTACTTCAGGTTCTTTTTTGTTGGTAACGTTGCAATTTATATATATATATACTTCAGGTTGTTTTTTGTTGGTCAGACCTCGGCAACTGAGTTGCATGTTAAATTTATTTTTTGACAAGCCTTTTTATATGCTGCCACCAAACTGAAATTGACTCTGCCTGTCAAAATTTTACTAGTTTTATCCAGAAAAGAATAGTATAAACAATGGACACTAAATAATAGGATAATTGTGTGTGAGATGTTTGGTGATTTTTCATGTGAAGAAAGACCATGGCCAGCCGAAACAACACCCGTCTCAGTTGGTACTATTCTTTCTAATAGCTTTTTCGCCGACATGGACGAAGTTCCTCACCAAACCACCGCCGACGGAATCTTGACGGTCTTACGTTACCCGTGCTTCCTATTACTATTCTTCCATGTAAATAAATTTAAAAAAAGTTTCAAATGAACTACAATTTGAATTATTTTGTATGTCATTAATTATTTATTACAATATCCTTTTTTACGGTAAAAAAGAAAAGCTAAAAGTGGCTAATAGTAACATATTCTTATTGGACGTAACCATGTAAACTTTAATTCCGCTGTAAAATGTTCGAAAAATCATAATTAAACTCGGTGACGTGGCCAACAGCACTAAGAAAGGGTTAGTAGTTACAATATCTACAATTGGAAATTAGTTCTTGACATAACTAAAATAAATCATTTATTTCCAAATGGCTTATTTGAGAACTTAAAAAAGATCAATCAAACACAAAAAAATTACACGTACAAATAGATATTAAATATTTTATGGAATTGATTTATATTTGTAATCTCTTAATCGCTTTTAATCATTACGACCAATTATTTTTTAAAAACATAATAATGGACTAATAAAAAAATTTCTGCCAATCTCATGAGCAGCGACAACTATTAAACAAAAAACATTCTAAAAAAAAAAAGAAAAAACCACTGCAACGATAAAATTGTAATCCAATATTACTAATTGCGTTCCTTTTTGGTCTTTGTAAAGTGAGTTAAAGAATTCTAGCCATTTCCAAGAGTTATGTTGTTGATCAAAGATTGAAAAGTATAAAAGTCTGTTAACTGATTTACATATAGTCAACAAGTAATCAAAGGATTGCCTGTAAACTACTAATTAAGCAACGAATTAGAGCTTATTGGACGGGATATAAATACCATCTCACTACAATTATGAACTCGGACTTTAGTCATAGAAAAAGAAGGGTAGAATATTCTTATTTGATTGCAAGTGGAATAGTATTCTGTGCATGCATGATTAAGGGTAAAATAATCACGTAACTAACCAACCAAAAATAAGAAACGTGTCACGACTAATATCAAATGGTGTCGCTGCTAAGCTAAGAAGGGTCCCTCCTCCTGCCCTTAATTATATTGCCATTTGGTTCTCAACATCGTCGTCGTTTCCCTAATAATCTAACTCCATTCTCTTCGTCCTCGCTTTATCTTTTTTTCATTGCTAGTCCATCTTTTATATATGTTTTTACGAACTCGTTAGTTTTGTAATCAATTCTCATACTATTAAATTACAAGTTTATTAATAAAGATTAATGATCTTTTCTTTGTAAACCATACAAAACAGACAAATAATATTAGAGTTTGATTTTTAATCTAAATTATTGAAAAATATGCTAATTACAAGTCATATCTTTGTAAAAAAATTAATATATAATATCTAAAATCCCCACATGGTATATATTATAGATTAATTATTCTATTTATTTACTTATCAAAAAAAATTCTAAAGTTCCTAACAAATTTCTATTTTTACTGCTAAGACGAGGGTTAAACTAGAACGTTTCCAATCTTAGAAGTTCATTTTGCATGCTGAAGACGAGACAGAAGACGTGCAAGATCACTAAACATATCTTTCTTAGGCTACAGGATTTGAATCAAAATCTATTTTCAAAGTGTAAGGCGTTTAATTACATCATGAATGTTAAAACTTACTGTTACTGCCGCAATTTTTGTTGGAGACTCAAACAACATTCGGAACACACACGGTTATTAGGATTACTTAAAGTCATCCTCAAATTTATTTGTTGTTTTTAATTATACACGACTCGTTCACTAATTCTGGGTTGCTTAACTTGGTTTACAACGGGAAATTAATTTCCACGAATCCCCTGGCTATGCTTGAATCAGGATCAAAGTCAAATACTACTACGATATTGTATCGCATTAATTTCTTCAAGCTACAACCTAGAGAGGCTTATACTAGCTAGCGACTATCACCTTAAAACAATCATAAATCAAATAAATACACCAGAAGCGCCATTAAACAATATAGTTGAATAACACTAGTAAAGTAGAGTGGTATGATTTCTTTTTCTTCTTAACTAAAAGTATTAAATTAGATCAATTTTAAAATTTAGTAAAAGTTTATTCGTTTGCAGTAATTCTACCAGCTCGATTCCAAATTAACTAACTATAAAATTATCTCATCTATTCTCTTTCGGATTATCCTAATTGGGGCAGAAGATGTAAGTTTAAATATGGGCTGCTCGTTCCTATTATAAAAAGATAAAAAGTATTTAAATATCTAATCTAATGATTTAATAAAACAATCGCCAGAAGCCACCATTGTGCTTGACAAAGTTATGTGGACTTATTGCTAGTTTTGACTATTATTTATTAGTCGTGAGCAAACACAAAAAAAAATTGCCACTCAAGTAAATTTCTTCCCATACTATATATATAGTACTCTGTCAAAAAGATGAACCAAAAAAAATAAAAATATGTGCATTTTTGCTGGAAAAAACTGAGAAAATATAATGAACGATTTTTTCAGAGAAATATTAATTGTTAGTGTAATTTTAAAATTACTTATACAAATAGTAATTTAGTGAAAATTCATATTTGTCCATTTGAATAACTCGTTTATTAATAAATCGCTTGTAAAAAACCCCTAATGATAAGAGTTATAATTTGTGTTAATCATATCATAATTGTATTATGTTATTTTATTATTATATATTATTATATATAATATAAATATTAAAAAATTAATTTCGTATCATTCATATCATATTATAATCGTATACACTATAATTATATTATCTTATTATAAATATATCAAAAATTACCAATCCTACCAGACGACACATAGTCATTGCAACGTAATATTCTTGACTGCGAAAGATTTGCAATATGTGAGTTTCAAGTTGGTCCACGTGGCAAATTATTTAAATAAAAATGGTACTATATATTTAATTGATTTAATAAGAATCTCGTAATAATGGTCCCCAGAATGGGTTCTGTATAGGCAAGACAGCCTAGAGAGTGGGAGATAGACAGGCGTCTTTGGTGGGCTCTCACACCGACGCGGAGTTCCTCCAAGTGTCATTTTTTATTTTATTGCATTTATACCCATGAAATATTTTTACTTTCTTTTTCGCCACACCGACCTCTATTATTTTGTGCCGACGACAACACCCCGACAATCCCCTTTCTTTTTCTCAGCTAACCAGTCCTTTTTAGGCTCACTCCTTTTTCAACGATCTTTTTTGTTGTCAATTTTGGCCTTTGGAATTATATATTTAATTTGCACTACATGAGGCTCATTTTAATTGAACAAGATCGACATCCAGAAGTGACAAATGAAAAATGTAAATATGTTTGCTGTGAGAGCTGCCTCATTAATGAATTGTTGTTATTCACAACCATTTTGCTAATTTCTCTCAATAAAAGTTCGTTTGTTTTGGTTGATAGCAATATGTAAATATTGAAAAAAAAATCAATGATTGATAATGTTCGTGCACACTAAACTCTCAAATTTTATTAATTTCCAATTCTCTTAATGTTATAATGAAATTCCCAGCATCTGTATTTATAGTATTGTTAATCTAAAACTTTTTAGGACTAAGAATTCTGATTTAACGATAATAACATAATTCTAATTAGCTAGGGATTAAACAACTCATAATAAAATGGTTCTACTTAAATAATAATTCTTAATTCAAATTGGTTTAAATTTCTACGATGTTTATGATAAGAATTTATTTGTTGATAATGATTCATAATGTTTATCGTGAACCTTATTGGTGATATTGATGGACAATATTTGCAGAAAATATTAAAAATAAATTAGTAGAAAGCACGACGTTTAAAGGTGAGTATATTGGTAATAAGATTACTTGTATCACAGTTCAAAAAACTAATTCATCCTCAAAAAGAATGTTGTAAAAAGGATTAATTTAACTTATAGATGACTCATTTCTTATCCATATCATAATTATTATATTTTTTTATCACCTTGTGTGGTAGTTTAATACTTGGGTTGTGTTTTTACCAAATTTGAGTGGCAAGTCCGAATTCTAGAAGGGGGAGGGGGCGTGCGTGTTTAAGGAGGCTTTATACCTCTCATAAAATAAGTTTTATCATATTTCGATTAGATTGTTGTCACCATGTATTATCAATAATGCTAAGATGAACGAAATTTGACTTATGTCAAATTTAACTATGATTACTTGGATATTCTGTCGTAAAACAAATAATTAGTATGATAACATTGCATACCTCTCTTATGTTTTATTTATCATAAATAATATATATGTATATATATAATACTTTTTTCTTTTTCATGAAACGTTCCCCATATAATACTCGGAAAAGGTAAAGTGGGAAATGTATTGTTGGGTGATTGATAGTAATATAAAGTAGTTTGTGGACAAAAAAATAAGTAGAGAAAAGAGGGACCACATGGGAAGCACAGGACAGTGTCGACAACGGTAAAAGGATTTCCAAGAGAGACGGCCATACCTTTCCCCTCCTCTCATGACTTTTTTGACACGGCTTTTTGTGGCGAAAATTATAAGCAATTATTTTTTTTTCAATTATTATAAATTGAGGTGTTATAAATAATTATTTAAAGGTATTCAATCAAATAAATACATATAATTTAATGAATAAATAAATAAATGATTCGATAATTTATCTCATTATGCATAATAAAAAAGGCTGCTAGTCTCTCCATGAATCATGATCGTATCAGTGATGAGACTGTAGAATGAAATTGCAATCTAATAGCCATAAAATGATTTATGGAGTTTAACGTGCTCGGTGAAAGAAGAATTTCTTCTCCTCTTCCTTACTAAGGCCACGATAGAGGAGAGTATTTTTTGCTCTAGTGTTGTGTATACATATTAATTTGTAAGTTGTTAGGATTTTAACTCATTGTACTTTTTTTATCGATGTCATTGTATTTGTTTTTTAGCAGATTACAAAAATATATTGTAAGCAGATTACACAGTAAAAAAATTAAAAAAATTGGCATATTTTTTAAAAAATTAAATGTGTGTGAATAGTAAATATGCTTTAATTAGATTCATCAAACAAACACCAATACTCCTAACCATATTAAAAGGTCATACACCAAGTCCTATTAAGATTACACCTACTAATCTCATTTGATACTTAATTTAAGTCGGGTTAAAATTCTACTTATAAATCCTGACGAACTTGTTTTTCTAACAAGTATTACTATAGCAAAATTGTTGAAAAAAAGTTTTCTTTTTGTCGAAAAAAAAAACTGTTGGAAAGCTTGGATTTCTAGCATTTGTGCTTGTGAATAATTCAACGAAATCCTTATAAAGCATACATTAACCTTTTTTCACTTTTATAGTAACAATAATTTACAGTTAAATGCTTTAAATTATTATATATTAGGTGCTTTCAGGGTTTAAATATCCTCGTATAATAATAGAATGGGGGTAAATATTTTTTTCGATAAATCGAATAGTATGAGTAAAAATAAATTGATGATTCATATATTAATTTTTCTTAAAAAAAAGAACTTGAAATATGTATATTTACTACCCTCTGCCAAATTAAGAACCTGAAAATCCCAAGTTTTATGACAGAATTAACAATTCAACCACATACTTGGTACATGCATAACAAATTTGGCTCTGTTAGACAAACGCTCGTTACCACATTGCTTGTTTTAACTTGACAGCCTTTCCTTCTCACAAACACACCCCCAACTTTGACAACCCAAATCCACCCACACACCCCATAATAATTTCCTTCCTCTATAAACCAACAAAATACAAAAATATAATTATAAAGGAAAAGGATGGAGTGAAGTTGCAAAAGCAGCGATAAAAAGAAGACTCCCTCACCCCCGAGGGGTGGTCGACGGAATGAGATACATTGACCTCAATTTGTGATGTGGGTACGAAATGTGAGAGCGACGTAAGTTTAGATTTATTCGGTTGTCACTTAGACTCGTATTGCATAGAGTTGGATTGTTCAGACTCGGTCCATTTGTTTTCGGTGAGGTGCTATGGTGATCACACTCTTGCACGGGTCCAAGTCCGCTGTCGAGTGTCAGCTATAACTCACAAGAACATTCCGTAGTTGAAAGGGTACCTTCCGATTTAAGTCTGTATAGTAATAGCCAATAATACGATACCTACCGGTCGCCTTTCTCCACTTTTTCGGCAAAAAAAAAAAAAGAAGACTCCCTCAACAGAAGACAGAAGAGAAGAGGAGATAAAAAAAAAAAACAAATAAAAAAAGAGGTCCTTGCTGCCTGCCTCTCTCCTCCTCCAATCCGTTTTTTTATTTCTGTTATTTTGGTTCTGAACATATAAACAAACGATGGGAAAAGAGAGAGGAGAGAAGAAGATGTTCGTAGGAGTAGTAATGAAGTGTGCAGCAGAGCTGAAACTTCTGTTAACTGCTCTCTTAATTCTCTGCAGCATAGCCACTCTTCTCCAGTTCGTACCCTCTCGCTTCACCATTTCCACTTCCGATCTTCGCTTCTGTATTTCGAGAATCTCCACCACCACCAACGCCTCCTCTCCTGCTAACACCACCGTCTCTCAACTGGGTTATCTTCAAAATTTCTCCTTTACCCCTCCTCCGTCACCTTCACCCCCACCACCGTCCGTCCAAAAAGACAAGGTTCTTGACAATGGCGTCATTGTACGCTCCTTTAACCCGTACGGTTCTGCAGCATACAACTTCATCACCATGGGAGCGTACAGAGGAGGTTTGAACACCTTTGCTGTTATTGGGTTGTCGTCGAAACCTCTTCATATTTTCGCTAAACCCACTTATCAATGCGAGTGGGTTTCGGATGCACACAACTCTTCCTCAATTTTTTCTACACCGTACAAGATCCTCCCTGACTGGGGCTACGGCCGTGTTTACACGGTCGTTGTAGTGAACTGCACGTTCAGTAGCTCCATTAATACCGGCAACGCCGGTGGGAAGCTTATCCTTCACGCCTCTACTTCCGGAGGCGGTGACAGGGACTTAAACATTACCGATAAATTCGAGGTCTTAGTTGAGGCTCCGGGAGGTTTAGACGTGACCCTTTTCAGCTCCAAGCCTAAATATGATTATTTCTATTGTGGGTCTTCATTGTACGGAAATTTGAGCCCTCGGAGAGTGAGGGAGTGGATAGCTTACCATGTCAAGTTGTTTGGAGAGAGATCCCATTTTGTGATTCATGATGCGGGTGGTGTCCACGAGGAGGTCATGGAGGTTTTGAAGCCATGGATGGAACTTGGTTACGTTACATTGCAGGATATAAAGGACCAAGAGAGGTTTGATGGGTATTATCATAATCAGTTCATGGTGGTGAATGATTGCTTGCATAGGTACAAGTTCATGGCTAAGTGGATGTTCTTCTTTGATGTTGATGAGTATATCTATGTGCCTCCTAAAAATACTATTAAGTCAGTGTTGGATTCGCTCTCCGATTATAATCAATTCACTATTGAGCAAATGCCTATGAATAGCAAGCTCTGCCTCTCTACTGATTATGGCAGATATTACAGGTAATTGACTTTGTACTCTGTTTTACTTAACTTTGTCTGGTTCAGTTTGATGTGTCTAAGAGCTCATATTGGTTTGATTTGGTGATGAAGTTTGAGTCGTCTTGGTATACAGGTAAATTAAAGTTCATAATTAGGTTTATGTGGCAGTCTTTCACGGTATTGGATTTAGTTAATCATGTGAATTGTTGAGTACTGTTCTGGGTTGAAATAATTCGATGTTTATGATTATGTTTTTTGAAACTAATGTGATATTATATATGCACATTTTTAATCCTGTTGAGTAGTTGATTGATTGGAGCAAGTTAGAGCTGATGTTGAAAAAACAAACATGATGAAGTGGTGTGTGGTTGCTTGGTATTATTATTCTGGTGTCGGTTCTTGTGATGAGTCTCTCTTTGTAGTGTTAATAGCAGCTGGAAGTGGGGTGGCTTTCTGAACTCTGTTGTAATAGTTTCAGCCACTTATAGTTGATTATGACCTTGTGAATTCTTTTATTATGTACCTTTGCGTTTGTTCAAGCGTCTTTTTCTGTTAGTGAGTGATCAGACAAGTGTTAATTAGAATGTTGTTCTCTTCTTTGAGAAGAAAGGTGAAGAATCATAGTGATGAAGATTTATGATGTTAATGAAAGTTCGTGATGAAATGGACCTAAAAAATAAACGAGAAGCTTTAGATAGTCCTGAATGATCAATTTATACAGATCAAGGTTTTTATTTTTGCAAGAAATTACACTGATGGCAGTGTTGAGATACTACTGATGCTGATACGGATGGGACAATTGGAACTGCTTTAAGATTGGAGGCCTTTTTTAGATGAGACATAGTTTACCTTTTGTCCTCAAACTATCTATGACTTTGATCACGATATATGGATTTCGTTTCTGTGATCTAGCTCCTAGAATGGTCATATCGATTCTAAAATTTAATCGAGTATTTTTGTTCGAACCCCATTTTGAGATTACAACAGAATTTTGATATAGATTCTGAATTCTTGCTCGATTTGTTGTACAATAGAATCTTGATGTAGATTCTGAAAGTGTTAGCTTCTTACTAATCTGTCTTGTTTCTGTGATACCATTTTGCAGGAAATGGGGGTTTGAGAAGCTCGTATACAGAGATGTCAAAAGAGGTATTAGGAGGGACCGAAAATACGCAGTCCAACCTCGAAATGTATACGGAACAGGAGTGCACATGTCGCAGAACCTCGCCGGCAAATCAACGCACAAGACGGAGAGCAAGATCAAATACTTCCATTATCATGGAACCATAGCTCAGAGGCGAGAACCGTGCCGGAACCTGCTCAATGTGTCACAGACCAACTTTGAAAACAACCCTTATGTTCTGGACACCACGATGAGAGACATTGCTTGGTCTGTGAAGAAATTTGAGACCAAAATGATCGGTACAAGGTTACAAAATACCCGGCAATGACCAAATAATTTTTTTCCTTTAATTT
>CAODLS011551535.1:0-19087 GCA_948243855.1 Flueggea neowawraea
TGGTTCATTTAAAACTCGTTTTTGCTGTTTGCAAGCTTAGGTCAGCTCATTTGACAACTCGAAGCTCGGTTTGGCTAGTTTGAAAACTCATTACCAAACTCAGCTCGGCTCAGCTCGTTTGCAAAAATTAAAAAAAAAAAACAAACTAATCAATGCCTCTGCCTTCAATACATTCCATTCGAGATTAAACTTCAACGCACAGAGGACACAATTCAAGAAAGTGTAATGCTTAGCTATGAAACAATCTACACTAATATTTTTTTAGCCTTAGGCACTGGATATCTCAAGAAGAAGAGAACAAATCTCTATGTGATCAGAATATATAACAGATGCATGGAAAATTTAGCTGACATTCAGAATTGGTTCTGGTAATCAAGATAAAGCTTTATTTAGCTTAAGCCTTATTAAGCATGAAATGAAATGTGGTTACAAATCAAATTTCGAACCATTTTGCAATCTGTTATAAAAAAATCACAAATTCATCTCATTTCATGTCATTAAAACATGCACACACTGGAATCGTACAACAATTTAGAACCATTTAAGAAGTATCATGCAACACACACCTTGAGATTGCTAGTTATCAGTTTCAGATGCAACCTATGCCAAAACAATGAAAGATTTGACAGAGACGAAGAGAGCAAGATGAGATTGACAGCTTTTTTATCCATTTTCGGCACAACCCACACCAAAAAAATAAACAAATTGATAGACATGAAGAGGGAGAGACACGGTTGAAAGGGAGAGACGAGAGTGAGTGAGATTGAGAGACGCAATAGGCGGCAAGAGATGAGAGCGAGTGAGATTGAGGGTTTGAGAGTGAGGCAGTGGCGAGAGGCGAGATCGAGAGGGAGAGACGAGAGTGAATGAGATTGAGAGAGACAGTGGGTGGCAAGAGACAAGAGTGAGTAAGATTGAGAGTTCGAGAGTGAGGTAGCGTCGAAAGATGAGAGTTAGTGAGATTTAGTCTTTGTTTGGATCCTTAGTAGCACAAGAGAAAAGAAAAGAAAGGAAAAGAAGGTTCATTTTCTTTAATGAGAGAAAAGGGGAGAAGAGAAATATATTTTCCTCCTTTTGTTTGGACATTGTAACTCAATTAAGAGGAAAATTTGATTTTCCATTTAAATTAAAGACCATTTTGTCCATACTTTATTTTATTATTAATTGTAGTAAAGAGGGCAAAAATATACTTTTATTATTAATTCCACTCAATTCTCTCCATTTCTCTCCCATTTGGAGAGAAATATACTTGTGCTTCAATTGCTCTCTCTTCTCTCCATTTTAATTATTTTCTCTTGCTTTATATTCATTTCCACTGAACCAAACAATGGAAATGAAAAGAAATTTGATTTCATTTATTTTTTCTTCTATCCATTTCCATCCAAACAGACAAAGGCTTAGGGTTTGCAAGTGTCTGAGTGAGAACTAGGAATAAATTGGATGGAGGTTTAGTTTTGAGTCAAAACTACATAGTTTTGGCTTAAAACTATATTTTGTCTTAAATTTTTTGTAGTTTTGACACTATAAATGTAAATATTTTTAGAAATAATAAGTAAAAATAAGCTAGGAGTTCAATTTTTTTTGAATGATCAAAAACTCTAATATATATAAAAATATAGTTTATAGAAATTGAAAGATTTTTATAGTCGTAAGTTAAAGATTTAAGTGGGTCATTAATAACAATACCTTAATTAATGTTCAAGAAACAATAGCATTTGTGTATTAGACATTTAGACTGCTTAATGTCTTTCAAGAAACAATAACATTTAGTATGCATATTACTTAATGTTAATAATATTTAGTGTGTACTAGTTTAATATTTGAGATTTAGGGTATAGAGTTTGTGGTATAGTATAGAGTTTAAGGTATCATATATAAGACCATAGTACTTTATAAATTACAAAAAGTTTAGTGTCATGACCCAAAATCGGGCCATTACTGGCGTACGAGGTGAATCATCCATGGAAACCCAACCCATCTTGCACAAGTCTCAGAGATCAAACATTCTACTCAATTCATTTAATAAACCATTAGTAAACCATTTTATAAGGTTAAAGCATTAAATACTGAAAACATATGAATATATGAAATATAAGTTATACAAAATAAATCGTAATATAACATAATCCAGTGTAAATCCAAAAGTCAAAAATAAGACCTGGTAACCCAACAACAACTCGATGTGGAGCTCTAACAAAAATAAAGGAGCCCGAAACAAGAGGACACTCACTATCAAATGGAATGTCTCACTAGGTGCAAGATGTCAGACGGTTGTCGAGTGTCAAAATGTAAACCTGAGAAATAGATAATAGAGAATAGACGAGAAATAGAGAAAAAGGGATAAGAATCTCTAGTGAGGAAAAGACACTCCAGATCGACTCCAGGCCTCACAGAAACTGTTTTGAAAATATTTCAAAACTACCGTATATAGATATAAGTATATACATATGTATACATGCTAATACAGAACATTAGTTTCAAAATCCATTTTCCAAAAAAACATTTGCAGTCAAAGAAACAGTAGACAGAAACATACATAATATGTATATAATATACCAAAAACAGATATGGGACCAGAAACAAACAGAATGTGTGTATAAGTGGGCTCCGTCACTAATCAGAAATAAAGTACATGTGTCTGGACAGACACACGGCTACCATTAACCCTGGTAACTAGGTCTTGACTGCTCAATGATACCAAATACTATATTTCACCCTACGTAGCACAGGTGTCCCATACTGAAATATTTATATATATATTTACCATATATATATATATATATATATATATATATATATATCAGACGGACACACAAAATAAAAATTATTTTATAGAAAATATTTATAAACCATATATAAATATTTTAAATTTCAAAAACATAAATATTAGAAAATAATAATCACGTAATCCAGATTATTAATTAACCAACCATTAATTATCACATTTTTTTAGAAACACGTCAGACATAAACAAAAATATATAATTTAGAAGACACAACCTATGTGTCTAAAGCTGTCATTTCACTCACCTGGAATTCAAAGTAAAGGATCTAGTCGAGCACCGCTAGCGGTGGCTTATCGTGCTGACAGGAACAAGAAACTGAAACATATACAGATATAGACACAACAACAATCAAACTGTGATACTATGACAATACCAGATCCATGATATGAAAATGCAAATGAAGACACTCGATCTATGACAAAAATCCTATTTCGGTAGAAGATCTAACTTTGAAACCTCAAAAATTGGAATCTACACAAAATTCTAGTTGAGCCCCTCAAATTATGTAAAATTACCTTTTAATTCTCGGGACTGGCAAATTACAGTTTGGTCCTCAAAATTTTAAAAAACTATAAATCAATTCCAATATATTCTCAAATTATTAAGCAGTCCTTCAAGAAGTCAGAATTCTCAAATTAGTTCTCTAACTCTCAAAAATTATAAATCAATCCCTAAGATATTAAATATCATATTTGGTCCTCAATATGCCCAGAATTATGCAAAATTATAGTTTGGCCCATTCGGTAGAAAACTACACCAAAACGTCCCAAATCTAGAACCGACCAAAACCCAACGTTCTAACCTACCCACATTGCCTCTAATCACTCCCCTAAACATGAATATAACACCCATTTCATCAAACAACATCAAAAACTCTTAATTTCTCATCAAACCCGAAATTACATCTTCGCCAATTCAACATTCATCCATTTTCCTTCAAAACACCAAACCAATTACAAATTCGACCTCCCCTAGGTTAGGTAAAACAACAAACAACAAAAAATCCAACCTTCAATCACCAAAAACGAAGCCAAATCCGAAACACTAACTGACAAAGACCCATTTTTGTTCCACAAGCTTCCAACCACAAGAAATGCATAAAAAAGGAAGGAAAAACAAAGATAAATTGAAGATATTACCTCAAGGAATGATGGAGAATGGATTGGAGACAATGGGGGAACATAAATGAACTGATTTGAGGTGAGAAAGCGTGAAAAAATGGAAGAAAATGAAGGGGAAGTCGGCATGCCCTTTTAAAAACAAAACAGGGGTAGCTGCAGCAAAATCGAACCCACTGACCAGTCAAAACCGAACCATCCAAAACCGAACCCAACAGCCAAAATCAAACCAATCTAAAAACAAACTTAACCAACCCAGCCCATAAAAAGAGTCCAACCAAACCCTCTAATCAAATTTTCAGAAGCCATAAAAAACCCAAACCTGTTTATGAAATAAACCAAGCCAACTCACTATGACTCAACCAAACCTGTCAAACCAGTGAATCGAACCAGTGATAACCAAATCAAAACTCAACCCTCTTATTCTTTTTTTTTTTCTTTTTTTCTCCTTTTTTTTCAAATACAAGATATTACATTAATAATACAAATTGAAAGATAATAAATTTAATTAATAAAATTAATAGATATAATCACCTATAAAGTTAAAGAACAAACTATATATTGTTTTCCTATAAAAATATATTTAACAAAAATAACCCAAAAGGATAATTAGGTAAATAAAAAAAAAACGAAAAATACATTTTCCATTAAGTCTTTTAAAATAGGATTCTAGTATTGATCACTTCGAATATAATTATATTTCCTTGATAGGTCTTGGAGAAAGAAATAACATATTGTATTGATATAAGCTAATTTATTTTGAAATAATAAAACCACATCTATTTTACATTAATAAAAGTGTTCCAAAAATACTATTTTATTGAGTTATAAAAACTTTGAAAAAAGTACAAGGTATTACATACTTCCCCCCTCAAAGAAATTCGTCCTCAAATTTTCAGATAAGTCAAATCAAAACTAAGATTAAATCTAAGTACCCAAGTCATAATCTTAAGATCAACAAATAAATCATAGAACCTCAATCTATGAATCCACTAGAGTTCTAACTCACTCGAACTCATAAATGTAAAGGATGTTGCCAGAGTATGCAGAGACAGATACAGAGAATGATGATACATAGTAATGTAGATGCAGAAACAGAGGATCAGACTTATGCATACCGTGATTACTGGATATTCAAAAGCAAATACAACTGATACCGGGGCCTGAAACTGCAGAAATAGAGGGTACATACTAATGTATATGCAGAAACAAACAAGTGCGAATATTGAAAAGATAAATGATTGTTCTAAGGAATGTTTACCGATGTTCCATCCAAAGACAAATTGAATCTAACCCTCAACTGTTAGCATAAACCAAACACGGAACTAACCTGAAACAAAACACCTGCAAAAGAAATTTTTTGATACCAGAGGGTACAAGGATATCTAGAAACAAAGGAACATATCTGAGGTGCAAATGCATAAAGGCAAATGAAGGAATAACTCCCATAGACAAAAAAAAATCAAACGAATCAAATGTACTTTGGCTCAACTACCATCTCCATGGTAAAATCATGGCCTCAATTTGTCATCTCTTAGAGAATACATTATCTTCTAAACTCTGACGATGGCCTATAATATCGGGTCTCAATTCTTATCTCATTATTACTCACAAATTTGTACATACTAGATATCAAATCCTAAGGACTGAAAGTCACTTTTCAAAAAACATCACCTCAAACACCAACCATACCCGAATCCATTCGACTTGTGAAGCAAAGAAATTAACCTAATTAATTTCCTGAAAATCATCTCGCTCCAAAAATCACAATTATATTTTCTAACTCAAATTTTCAATTCCCAAAATGCAATAAACATAAATCATACCCAAATATCACTACTAAAGATAACATCTATAACCCAAGTATTTATTCACTGGATATCTGAATCTCATAGTTTCATTAACCCAATTTAATAAACTAGACCAATCGGCCCTAAGCCTTAAGATCCAACTTAATTCCTCGAACCTTATTCGTAACTTTGTTATTGTCTCTATATTTATCATATTCAGTATGTAATCCTCATCATAAATGTTTAACCTCAAACGAAAGGGTTAAACGCAAGAATGATCATACCTAATTAGTATAAGTTCTCTAACTCATAGTCTACAAAATTTGAAATTCAAGAAAAATCAAATGTAGCACTAATATTTATAATCATATTGAATTTAACCTCATTCCTCAAGTCTTCTTGACAATCAATCTGTTGCCTTCATGCTTACTTAGTTCTTACCAATGACATTCGACTCCAAACAAGGTATCAATAACTAGAATCATCTTACTGCGATTATTACCAGATTACTAATTACAAATCATTCTTACCCTTAGACTGTCTAATTGATACAACTATTATCATCCTATATTTACCATGTACCATACATAGATTTTCGTTTACTATATATTGCATATCATGCTAACCATAACACCAAACATCACACTACCATATTCATTCTTCCATTAAAATTATCATATTCCAAACACTAGCTACCAAATTATTCCTATCATATTGTAATTCTATCTCTTATCATATGAATCCTAGACCAAAGGATAAATCGAATATGTCCCAATCCAGTTAGGATATATTTACCTTGAAACAAACAAGGTTCCTAAATTACACGAACTCTTATCTTAACTATCACTTCAAACATCACCAAATTCGTGTTTAAGAATATTTCCATTAAATATTCTGTTCAGACACAATACTCATATAAGAGATCAATTTCTCTTCCTCAAATTAAATTTATGCTCCATTCATGGTATTTACCTCATAATCTAGACTATAAGAGTATCCCACTCAACAATACATATATCACATTACAGTTAATTATTACTCAAATCCTGAGTAGTACAATAAATTGAGCCATCTCAAAATTCTTTCCATATTCCTTACATCCTCATATTTTACACCATTGGTAAACTGAGAGAGCCATACCTTTCTCTAATTAGGCCTCAGGTACAAATGAAAGAGAAGTAAGATTAATAAGAAATCTTCTTCCCAAATACTTGTGATACGAGATTTCTAACATATCTCAGAAGGGTACAATCTCTCTTTCATATAAAGGAAACAATAAACCAGGGTCTAACCGACTCTAATGTATGCTAATACATGGATAATGTGTATGAACTGAGTAAGTAAATAATGATTATTGTATGCGTGTCAACCATAATTCTCATTGATCAAAGAATCCATGATCAATGCCATAAACCAATGACAACATATGCTAGAACAGTCCAGAAGGGCCAAACAATCTCAAATGTATTCGAAGCATTCTTATTACACTGAATATTCTCTCTCATCAATACTAACTGATACAAAAATTACGAGATATCCAAATCCATATCTTATTAACATTCAACCCCATAATGATCTACATGAACCTAAGCTTATGCCATACACACCATTCTCTACCATAGTGTTTGATATCATACATATCATATAATATCCTTAATCACTCTATTACATTATTTCCTCTGCCAAAATTTTTAAATTCCAAGATCATACAAAATCAATCGCACATCGATTGATAATTAACAATGATAGCTTATCATATAGTCTCCCAAACTGTAGTTATGCAAATTCCTTACTCGACTCTTATAGTAGCCCATACTATCTTAAGTTGCTCACATTCGAAATTCTCAAGAGACAAAGAAATTCAATTCATTACCATAGTCGACAATGGAATTAGGCATCATATCATAATAATTTTATCATCTCTAAGTATGTCATTCTCGACAAACTAATCGATCCTTAAGTTTGGCCATATCCAATAAATATTTCCTTAATAATTAATGATCATGTCACCATAGAATTCTCTTACTCCTTGATAATCTTGTTATGACAATTTTTCAACACCTGAAAGCCTCAAATTTTTTCCTCGACTAATTGACTTCATCAATATATCCATTGCTTATACTTATTCCTCAAATACTAATATTAATTCTTTTCACGCAAGATCATGATTCATATTCAAAATTTCCATTTAAAATCACCAGACATACCAATTAATTTCCTCAAATATATCCCGCTCAATTATGAGTGATCGTGAACCAATCCCAAAATGTTCGCATTTTGAAATTACTATAATTATCGATAAATTCCTCGAATTTATTGTACTTAGGTTAACATCGAAGTCTTTCATTCTCCAATAACATACTTACATCCTTTACTTTGATATCAGAAACCTCGATCAATCTCGTTGATCAACTCTCAAAGAATCTTCCCTCAAATGTTCGATTCCCAAAATCTCATTAAATCAAATCCTCAATCCAATTCATGATTCCACAATCAAAGTCAAATCATTCTCATCTTAATTACAGTAGTCATCAAATCTGTATATCTACCAATAAGCAAAGTAAACCACCTCACATGACACCTAAATTGACCATGTATAATCCAGAAGGTTATCTCAGAAATATCTATTCCTCAATCCTCAATTGACAACATCTTGACCTTTAGTCGATCACAGGGAATCATCACACTCATTATAGCTAGCCAACTATATCAGGCACTCTCAGAAACAAAATACTTGAATACCACCTTTGTCACCAAATCAACAAAAATTCCAGCGGCCCTTGCTGGCGTCTTGCAACATTAATCCATGCCTTAATGCAAATGTTAGACATATAATATGCGTATGAAACACAGATGCCAGAATGCTGCATAACAAGCAAACAAAACGCATACACCATACTAATGCCAGAATGCTAACGATTGCCAAAGTACCAACATATGTATCAGAAGGGCATACATAGATAAATTAGTCTGACTCAATCAAAGATACCTATGCTTCACACAAACCCACGCAATACAAAAACCTTTCTCTGATACCACCTTTGTCAAAACTCAAGGTCAGGCCACGACTGGCGTACGAGGAGAACCATCTATATAATACCCCATCCAATGTCGATTCACGATTTGTTGGTTAGCGATGATCTATGATGTTTATTGGTGAACGAAGTGCTTTGAATTCATAAAATTTTGATGGAATTAAAAGAGGAAATCAAGAGAAGAGGAGAAGGGATGAAATTGGTGAGGAGCAGCAACGGTAAAGGAGAAGGGATGAAACGCGAGTTACGAAGTGCTATCGTCCGAGGAATTGGGTTGTCGTCCGAATAACACGCATCTCTTGTTGGGTAATACGTGTCAGAAACACACATTTTGTCAGTTAAAACAGCCCCAAAACGCTGCATTTTGACTTGCTGGGTTTATAAAACCCTAAATACCCGCTACCCTTCATCTTCCTCCTCCATTTTCACAATTTCTCACCTTAAAACCATCCCAAATCCATGTCTCTTTTCCTCAATCTGTTCCTCTTCCATTCCTAAGGTAACTTCATCAATATTTCTTGGTTTATCCTTCCATTTGGTGCATTTTTCATGGTTGGGAAGTTGAAGAACGAAAATGGGTATGTTTGAGGCTAGGGTTCGATTTTCCATGGATTCTAGGCTAGATTGAAGGTTTTTTTTGATTGATTTATGTAGGAGGGACATGGAGAAACATGTATCTGAGTAGAAATTGATGAATGGATGTTGTTTGTTATTGGTGTTGGAAAATTCGAATTTAAATTCAATTTTTCATGATAATATTGGGGTTTTTTGTTGAAATAGATGTTGGATTTGGATTTAGGAGGTCGATTATAGTCAAAGAGGATGATTGGTTTCATTTTGCATCAATTGAATCGAAAGTTCAGAATTTTTTGAGAATGAAACTTTGGGTTTTGTATTTTTGTACATTTTTGTAAGTTGAAGTCAGATTTGTAATGTTAGAAGCTTGAGGTCTAGAATTATAATTTTGGAAAGGTTGATGTATAGATTTGTAATTTTTGAAAAGTTGGGGACTAACTTGTAATTTTATAAGTTAAGGATTAAATTGCAATTTTTGAGAGTTCAGGGATGAATTTAGAAATTCTAACTTATGGAGGATCATTTGATAATTTAAGGATTCTTTGAGGACTATATTGAAATTTGCCAAGTCTCAGGGACTAAAACATAATTTTAGAGTGGTCAGGAATCAAACTGTAATTTTATATAGATTATGAATTTATGATTGAGAGTTATGGGTTCACGTTCGATATATGTTTTCAACGACTATGGGAGGTTGCATTGCATTTTCATATCATGCATTTGGTATAGTCCATAGTACCACATTTTGATTCAGGTTATGTATGTCCATATTCAGCTTCTTGTCTGTGCCAACAAGGCCATCCACCGACCAGTGAGGCTTGATTGGTGATTCAGCTTGGACATCTAGGTGAGTGGATAACAGCTTCAGACGCATAGGCTGTGTCTTGAAACTTCTATTATGTTTATGATGTGCTGAACATGTTTATGAAAATGGACTAATCTAAGGATTGGTTAAATGAATAAAATGATTATGTGATTTTTAAATCAACCCTATGTTTTATGAAATTGATATATATGTATTATATATCTTTCCTATGATTTCAAATGATAAAATGCATGTCTACGATTTATGCTATATACTATTATGATTTTATTTTTATGATACGGGACACCTATGCTACGAGGTCGAAGTAGCCTTTGGTACACCAATAATATATGTACTATGAAATCCCAGCTACCAGGGATACCGTTAGCCACGTGTTCTAATCGAACACGTGAATTGTTATGATAGTGGCCGAGTCCACATCAGCCATGTTATATGGTGCCACGTGCACAGCCATGATTATGGTCCCTTATCAAAGCTATACGTTTTAACTATGAAACCATGTTTTAAGAATCAAAATGAGTTCAATATTTTTCATGCTTGGTAGATGCTTTGCTTGCGAATGATTTCAAAATGATTTTTGAAAAGATATTACCTATAATGTGTATATATGTATATGTCTATGTCTATACCTGCATGTGGTATTTTTAAATCTTTTTCAAAGAAGTCTTTGTGAGGCATGTATGAGGCGGTCTAGAGTGTTTTCCCTCACTGGGCCCTGACCCCCTTTCTTTCTATGTCTACTGTTGATTTTATTTCGTAGGTTCATCATTTTTTGCTACGACAACTTTTTCGTATCTTTGATACTAATGAGGTGTCATTTGGTTAGTGATGCCCTTTTGATCGGACTCTTATGTATTCATGTTAGAGCTCTATACTAGGATGTTGTCGGGTTATTGGGTTTTTTTTCACTCTTGGTGTATTTTGATATATTAAGATATATATACATTTTGGATATTTTATTATGATATATGATTATGCCATCATTTAACTTATCGTATATTTTTAAATAATAAATGTTTTAATTAAATATTTTGGGTAGTAAGTTATGATCCATGAGGCTTGTGCGAGATGGGTCGTGGCAAAGGTGGTATCAGAGCACTAGGTTTCATACGTTTGGGGTTGGTGTGGAGCTTAGGTATCTTTGATCGAGTCAGTTCGACTTTGCATCTGTAAACCTTTTGATCTATTATTGGTATTGTGGCTATCACTTGCATTATGACATTGCATACACGATTTTTTTATGATATGCAGATATGGATCGATGCCGTGGTAGAGGTCGTGGGACACTTAGGAACATGCCTGTTAAGGGTGTTGCTCAGTATATGACAGATCAGCATGATACACATAGTGTTCCTCAGGTTGTTGGCCATGTACCTCAGCCCCAACAGATGTCTCAGTTGGAGATTATGATGTGTTTCACTCAGGATGTTGAGTGCATTGAGACACTTCTTACTGGTCAAGCGGGTAGAGGTCAGCTTGTTCAGTCAGGTGTTGTACCACCAGTTCATCCACCGTAGACAGAGGTGCCAATTGCACCAACGTCTGTTGTAGTTTTAGCAGCACCACATTCAGAGAATGAGTCTCAACTTGTCAGATTTTTGAAGCTTACTCCGCCCAGGTTTGAGGGCAATTTGGGAGCTCATTGCTTCACTTCTACGGTTGAGCGATGTTTTGAGGCTATGGAGCTCGCCAATGAGGCAGCGAGAGTTAGGATTTCATGATTCTTATTGACGGCCGAGCTGCCAGATGATAACATGATAGAGGATATTATAGCATTGTTGCATGGAAGGAGTTCAATAGTGAGCTCATGTTTTCTGTCCTTCCCCGGAGTGAGAGGAATAAGAAGGCAGACCAGTTCAGCGAGTTCATCCAAGAGCAGGGTATGTCTGTGAGCGAGTATGAGGATTACTTTAGAGATTTGAGCAGGTATGCACCAGCTGAGGCCCGAAGTGAGGAGATCTTGGCGAGGAAGTTTTTGAATGGACTGATACTCAAGCATCGCAGAGTGGTAGTGACTTTGAGTTTGTCTATAGTATCACATATTTTTGAGGCTACGAGAGCCATGGAATATCAGGATGAGAGGCAGCCAAGGGAACCCAATAGGGCAAAGACAGAGGGTACATTTGGAGGCCAGCAGGGCTGGGGTCAGAGTAGTGAGCCTGATCAGAGGTGCAGGTTTTCCTCTGAAGGGCATCGTCAGGGATAGAGTTCTCAGAGTGCTAGTGTGGCACAACCAGCTGGGCGTCTCGGAGGTTAGAGCTCTGGAGGCTCGCATCCACCGTGTGAGTCTTGTGGGAGGAGACATTCAGGGATTTGTGTCAAGGCGGCAAGTCTCTATTTTCATTGTATGCATTCGGGGCACAAGGTGGCTAATTGTCCCTCAAAGCATGGTACCGGAGCACAGCCAATCTAGTCAGTGGACGGAGGTATAGGTATAGCTAATTTTGGAGCTGGTAGAGGTTCTGACAGAGGCACGTCATCTTTTGCCAGTCGTAGTCAGTATGGGCATGGTTTAGACTGAGGGCAGATCGGTCAGAGCAATTCAGCTGCAGGAGAGCAGGCCAGAGTGTATCATTTGACTTGTTAGGAGGCTTAGACCTCCAATGCTACGGTTATGGGTACGCTATCCATTTCTGTTTCTTCTGCATATGTCTTATTTGATTCGGGTTCATCGCACTCATTCATCACACCATATTTTGTTGAGCATGATGGGTTAGTGGTGTATCCATTAGTCAGGTTGTTAGAGGTTTCGTCACCTCTGGGTTCTAAGATTGTTGTTGATTCTGAGGTCCATAATTGTGTGATTCCCTTTGAGGGGGCACGACTTGACTGCTGATCTTACCATATTGGATATGGGGGAGCTCGATGTGATACTTGGTATGGATTGGCTTTTGGCATGGCACGCTACCTTGGATTGTTTTGCCAAGAGGGTATGTTTTTGACAACCTGGTCAGACGGAGTTCTGTTATCAGGGTGACCAAGACGATGTGGTTCAAAGTTATGTATCAGCGGTTAGAGCTGAGAAAATGATTCACTAAGGTTGTGAGGCGTATTTGGCTTTCGTGCTCGCTGAGCTACAGAGTTCAGAGCCGAGACTAGATGAAGTGCCAATTGTTCGAGAATTCTCTGATGTGTTTCCGAAGGAGTTACCTGGACTTCAGCCAGAGCGAAAGATTGAGTTTGCTATCGAGGTTTATCCTCGTACCTATCCGATATCGATTCCACCATATCGGATGGCGCTGGCAGAACTCAAGGTGTTATAGACTCAATTGAAAGAAATATTGGACAAAGGATTAGTTTGACCGATTATTTCACCTTGGGGCACTCCAGTCTTGTTTGTAAAGAAGAAGGATGGTAGCCTTTGTATGTGCATCGATTACCGAAAGTTGAATAAGGTAGCAGTGAAGAACTGATATCCGCTTCTGAGGATAGATGATCTATTTGATCAGTTGCAGGGTGCACAATAGTTTTCTAAGATTGAATTGAGGTAGGTATATCACTAGTTGAGGATCTGAGGTGAGAACATTCTGATAACTGCATTTCAAACTAGATACAAACACTATGAGTTTTTGGTGATGTCTTTTCGATTGACGAATGCTCCTGTGGCATTTATGAATTTGATGAATAGAGTGTTCAGGCCGTATCTAGATCAGTTTGTGATGGTCTTCATTGATGACATCCTGATCTTCTCGAGTAGTAGGGGGGACCATGAGGATCACTTGAGGTCAGTTTTGTAAACCTTGAGAGAACATCAGATTTATGCTAAGTTATCAAAGTGCGAGTTTTGGCTTGATCGAGTGACATTGCTCGGACACATGGTGTCGGGAGACGATATCATAGTTGACTCGCAAAAGGTAGATGTTGTACTCCATTGAAAGAGGCCTAAGACAACTGCGGAGATTCAAAGTTTTCTGGGTCTAGCTGGTTACTATAGGAGGTTTATCCAAGATTTCTTGAGGATAACAGCTCCTATGACCAGATTGACTAAGAAAGGAGTCAAATTTGTATGGCCTGACAAATGTGAGGATAGTTTTCAGAAGTTGAAAGAATGTTTGATGAACATGCCAGTGTTGGTTGTGTGTTAATGCAATATGGTAAGGTGATTGCCTATGCATCCTGACAGTTTAAGAAGCATGAACAGAACTATCTGACACATGATCTAGAGTTGACAGCTGTAGTGTTTGCACTCAAGATTTGGAGGCATTATTTGTAAGGAGAGACTTTTGAGATCTTTACAGATCATAAGAGTTTGAAGTACATTTTTGGGCAGAGAGACCTGAACTTGAGGCAGAGGCGTTGGTTGGAGTTGCTAAAGGATTATGATTGAACCATATCATATCATCCTGGCAAGGCTAACGTGGTTGCTGATACCTTGAGTAGGAAGTCGATGGGGAGTTTGGCTCACTTCGCAGTTGAGAGGTGACCAACAGTGTCAGAATGGCAGAGTTTAATGAGTGATGGAGTTGCATTCCAGTTTGATGATTTCGGATCATTTATTAGTCATGTTGAGGCGATGCCTATATTGTTGGATCAGATCCATAGAGCTCAGAAGGAGGATACTGAGATTCAGGGTTTGATTGAAAATGTTAAGGCATCTGAGGTTCTAGGTTTCAGCATTGATGATTTGAGAGTTCTTTGGTATGGTTTACGATTGTTCGTACCATCTTCAGGTCGGTTACGTAAGGAGATTATGATCGAGGGTCATAGTTCTGCTTATTTGGTTCATCCAGGATACATTAAGATGTATCAGGATCTTCATGAATCCTATTGGTGGCCAGGGATGAAGAAAGAGATAGCTGAATTTCGTAGTCGATGTTTGACCTGTTAGTAGGTTAAGTTTGAGCATCAGTTTCTTTCTGGTTTGCTTCAGCAGATGCCTCTTCTTGAGTGGAAGTGAAATCTTATCACAATGGACTTTGTAGTTGGATTATCGAGGACATCATTGAAATATGATTTTATCTGGGTCATCATAGATCGATTGACCAAGTCATCTCATTTCTTGCCTGTCAAGACGACATTTGGAGGGGCACGATTGGCGAGATTGTATAACGAGAGGATCGTATGTCTTCATGGTGTACTGATCTCTATAGTGTTTGATAAAGGACCTCAGTTTACATTTCAGTTCTGGCGTAAACTTCAGGACGAGTTGAGTACTCGATTGGACTTCAGCACTGCTTTCCATCTGCAGACATATGGCCAATCCAAGCATACGATTCAGACTTTGGAGGATATGTTGAGAGCTTGCGCTATGAATTTTTCTGGGAGTTGAGATTCCTATTTGACATTGCTAGAGTTTTCTTATAACAACTCGTACCACTCGAGTATCGAGATGGTGCCTTACGAGGCATTGTATGGTAGGAAGTGTAGATCTCTTTTATGTTGGACCGAGGCCGGAAAGAGAAAGCTATTGAGGCCAGATCTTATTTTAGAGACTACTGAGAAAGTCAAGCTAATCCAGTAGAGGATTCAAACTGCTCACAGTCATCAAAAAAGTTACTTTGACCCGAAGCATAAACATTTGGAGTTTAAGGTTGGAGACCAAGTATTCTTGAAAGTATCACCTCTGAAAGGTGTTATAAGATTTGGGAAGAAGGACAATTTGAGCCCGAGATACATTGGTCTGTTTGAGATTATTGGCCGAGTTGGAGTTGTGGCTTATGAGTTGGTGTTACCGGCTCAGTTTGCTTCAGTTCATCTAGTATTCCATGTTTCACCAGAGCATAGAGATCGCTTCAGTGAAAGTAATTTGGAGATATCATTCTATTGAGCAGGCTACTTGGGAGGTTGAGGATGAGATGCAGCACAGATATCCGCACCTGTTCAACACAGTTGATTCTTAGGTTAGTAGGATTTGTTTATGCTTATGCATTTTTTGTATTTGTGCTTCCATTTCTATCCATTCTCATCTACATATTTGGCCGAGTGTCAGTTGGATTTCTAGGTTGGCATGTTTGGGATTTCTGGTTTATGAGTCTATTTGAGTTTTGGGCTTGGTGTTAGCTTCTGATAGGGTTTTTTTGGAAATTCGAGGATGAATTTCTTTTGAGGGGGAAGTATGTAATATGCCGTTGGATCCTGATCTGTAACAATGTAATTTTTTGATCCGTTCTTCTTTGATCTTGATCGTTGGAGTGTTGAGTGAAAGATCGATGAGTTTTATTGGGATTACTAGAGTTAGATTTTGTGTAACTCAAGTAAGATGACCCATGCATAACTCGATTTAGCTTTAGGATAACTCTAGTAAGTGGAGGTGCATATTACTCGAATAAGCCGAGCTTTGAGTCATGTTTCTGGGTAGCTCAACTCGAGTTGTCAAGAGTTGAAACTCGAGTTAGCCATGCCTAATTCGAGTAAGGCTTTCTCTAACTCGAGTTAGAACTAGGGACTATATATGTACCTGCCCGACTTCATTCAGCTCTCACCCTCATTTCTCACTCAAATCACACTCAATCTGTCCAAGAGTCATTCTTGTGGGTTCGCCTTTGATTCAAATCATTTATTGAGGTAAGATTGACTCTAGATTGCTCCTAATTCATCATTGTTCATGCATCAAAGTTTCATTCTTTGTTTTGAGCCAAATTTCTTTATCGGTTTGGATTTTGAGTAAGTTGTTGTGGCGATAAGTGTTCAGAGATGTTTAATCATGTTATTTATAGACTAGAAACTTTTGGGATAAGCTTTGAATCATGAGATTTGAGGTAGTTCTTAAATGAACTAGGGTTTGAAAGGAAATTGGTGATTTTTGTGATGATTCTGAGTTCCTTTGGTGTTTTTGAGGTTGGATTTGTGTTCGGTGGGTTGATTAGACACAATGTGGGTGTTTGGTATTAATTTTTATCGGTTAAATCAGAGTAGATCGAATTTGAAAAATTTTGGAAAAGTGTCCAACTCGAGTAAGCCATTAGTAAGTCACATGGTGTATAACTCGAGTTAGCACTTGTTCTAAATCGAGTAAGTGAAGGGTTGTACAACTCGAGTTAGTTGAAGATGCAACTTAAGTTAGCCATGGGTCTAAGGGACCAAAATGTGTAATTTTGACACTTTGCAATTTCTAAGAGCTTGGGAACTCTTTTAAGGATTCTGGCTATTGGAAAAAACTAAATGGGATAATTTTGAATGTTTTGAGGACTGTTTTGAATTTTTCCAAGTCTTGGGGACTAAAACATAATTTTATAGTGGTCGGGGACCAAACTGTAATTTTACATAGATTATGAATTCATGATCGATAGTGATGGATTCACATTTGATATATTTTTCCAGCTTCCATGGAAGTTTGCATTGCATATCATGCATTTGGAATGACAACAGTACCATATTTTGATATATGTCATGTTTGTCTAGGTTCAGCTTCTTGTTCTTACCAACGAGGTCAACCATCGACTAGTGGGGCTTGACTGGTAATTTAGCTTGGACACCCAGGTGAGTGGATAACAACTTCATACGCATAGGTTGAGTTTTGAAACTTCTATTATGTTCTATGATGTGCTGAACATGCTGATAAAAATGGACTAATCTAAGGATTGGTTAAATGAATAAAATGATTATGTGATTTTTATAATGAACACTATGTTTTACGAAATTGATATATATATATATACACATATCTTTTATGATTTCAAATGATGAATTGCATGCCTATGATTTATGCTATGTAAGATTATGGTTTTGGTTTTATTATATGGGACACCTATGTTGTGGGGTCAAAGTAGCCTTTGGTATACCAATGATATATGTAATATGAAATTCCAACTATCAGAGATGCCGGTAGCCACGTGTTCTGATCCAACACGTGAATTGTTATGATAGTGGCTAAGTCCACATCACCCATATTCTATGGCGCCACAAGCACACCTATGATTATAGTCTCATATCAACGATATATGTTTTAACTATGAAAACATGTTTTCAGAATCAAAAAGATTATTAAGTATGTTTTCATGCTTGCTAGATGCTTTGCTTGTGTAAGATTTCAAAATGATTTTCGAAAGGCTATTACTTATAGCATCTATATATATATACGTATATGGCTATACCAGCATGTGGTATTTTTCTTAAACTGTTTTCAAAGCAGTTTTTGTGAGGCATGTATGAGGCAATCTGGAGTGTTTTCCATCACTGGAACCTGTCCCCCTTTTCTTTCTATCTCTACTGTTGACTTTGTTCTGCAGGTTCACCATTTTTGGCTTCAACAACTTTTCCGCATCTTGGATACCAGTGAGGTGTCTTTTGGTTAGTGACGCCCTTTTGATCAGGCTCTTATGTATTGATGTTAGGGCTTTACACCAAGATGTTATCGCGTTACTGGTTTTTTTTTATAGTTTGATGTATTTTGATATATATATATATATATATATATCTGTGTGTGTGTGTGTGTGTTTTGGATATTTTATTATGATATACATTTATTTTATCATATTGTTTATAAATAACAAATGTCTTGATTAAATAAATATTTTAATCAATTGCTTTAGGTAGTATGTTATGATCCATGAGGCTTGTGCGCGATGGGCCAGGTCCCATAAACGGTTCTCCTCATACGCCGGTCGCGAGCCCGCAACGGGTCGTGACATGTGGATTGCATATCTAATATCTTCATTTGCACTCATTTTGTTCCCAGAGGTAAGATTGTATATCTAATATCTTCATTTCATCCATTTAATGCTATTAAATTCAGTCTCATGCTTTAGGCCGAGTTTGGAAATGTGTTTGGATTTTCAGGATGATTCTGCATTAATGGATGCTTAGGGTTGTTAGATCATGATTGTTTGAGGTTAAAGGAACATGATTCAAGCTTTGAATCATCAAATTTGGCGAGTTAATGGTTGAGTTAGGGTTAGATTTGATTTTAGTCGATCTTGGATGATTTGAGGTTGTTTTTGAGAAACGAAGTGTAGATCCATGTTCAGAAGGTTGATTAGAGCCAATGTGGGTGTTTGGTGTTGATTTTCATTGGTTAA
>CAODLS011551575.1:0-13663 GCA_948243855.1 Flueggea neowawraea
TAATAGGATCGAACCTTAAAAATACCTCGACTAGAGAATTGTTACGGGGTGTGTTATCCCCTTGCAGTAATGAAAATCTACTGAATAAAGAGTTTTAAAGGGTATTTATATGTAACTCCTTCTAAAAACCTAATTCCATTCCTAATAAAAGTCCTAAAATAATAATAATAATAATGAAAATATGTTGTTCTAGTAGAAAATAATGATAAAACTTTCAAATCTCGTCCAATAAGCTCTAATTTCAAGGCCCAAAATGTCTATGTATGCGGCCCAAAGTTACAGCAACAGCCCAGTCTGTGCAGCACATTCGACATGGTCATGTTGAATTCCTTCCAGCACCCAGTTAGAACCAAAATAGCAACGTTTCAACACCTTTCCGCCCATAATTCACCTAAATGACATAGAGAACAAACATAACATAAAACACAATAATAATGACCAACAATTATGCAGAAATAAATGTAAAACATCACAATAATCATGCATAAAATGCAACCTATCAGGATGTGCTCGTGCGGGTCTTCCTTTCCCTAGAAAGTCGGCAGTCCGAGCATCTTAAATTTTGGAGGAAGCGGCTTTCCCATGACCTCCATTGTGAATGGAGCTTTGGCTCTCTACTGCTCCTCTTCCGCAGAAACCATCTTCTTTTGTTCGAGGACTTCCTCGATCATCTTCTTCATATTTGTTGCTTCTCGAACATTCATCGAGGACTGAGGCTCCGCTTCAGCCTCCCTTGGTGGAACCCTAGGCTCTCCTATACAGGTACCTTCTACCACCTCGGGATAATTCTCTCTTCTGGCTTTAACTCGAGCTTTAAGAGTGGGAATGTCGAAATGCTTTTGATGAGGTGAAGGATTTGGTTGCTCAGGAACGCAAGAAGGTTGTCGATGACTTTGTTGCGGAGTGTCACGCTTTTCTGGAACTCCGTCACTCTAGCCACTTTGAGCGTAAGCACGCAATGTATACAGTAGTTGCGCCTGAGGAAGAAATTGTTGGAGCAAGGTTGCCATCTCGGCTAAAGCCTTTTGGTTCTCCTCATTATGCTTCTTGAGCGCTTCGTAGTCAACTAGCGGAACGATAAGGATGGCGGTTCCGAAGGCTCCCGCTTCACCACTAATCCTTCTTGCACCCTCATTGGGATGTCCAACATAGTTTGAATGCGCTTGCACCATGGTGACTGAGTAGGCGATTGTCGATGAATCTTTTCGCAAACTTCTACAAACAAGGCTTTTCGTTCAAGTTTCCCACATACGACGCCAATTGTTGTGGACCATGTCCGCGCACTAGGTTCATCCACTGAGGTATTGTTCGCTCTAGGCTCACGAGCCCTCACTGTTTTGTCCCTAAAAAGGCGCTTTAGTGGTTTGAAGGAGGAAGGTGCTTATAAGCCACCCTTGGTCTAGTCTTTTAGGCGATGCGAGAGCATGACACTATAATAGCCTCCTAGTTGAGGCTAAGGGGCTAGGGAACTTGCTTTCTAGCTCAATGGCTTTTAGCTCTGGTTCCCACAGACGGCGTCAATTATTGTTGCATTGGAAAATAGATAACAATAATTAGAAAACTTGAATAATTCGAACACTTGGGAATCATGAACGTTGCCTTGAAACCTGCAAACACAAAAAATGGTGAAGCCAGGATGCTCCCCGGAGGAGTCTCCGACGCTCAAGTCAGTAGAGATTTTGACATAATATCAGTTGGAGTAGGGAGTAGAGCATACACCAACAGTTTGTCTATGACAACTATTTATATAGTGGCTGATGATGAGAGAACATTAACGTCTTTATAACGTTCTTCAATAATGACAATTATAACGTTTCCGTTACATCTAGTAATTAAATATATTAATTGATTTTCACTATTGTTCGAAATGCTCAAGAGACAACGTGCCGTTTGAGATGCTCGCACAGTAAAAAGGAAGAAATCACCATCAACTGCAAAACAACAAAGCAAGAATAAGTTCACAAGTAAAAAAAAAAAAAAGAGAAGAAAAAGAAGAAGAAAATCCAGTAGATGCAATAAAGGAAATAGCGAAATAGTGAATGAACAAAATAGGCATGAAAGACAGGTCATGAAGTAGGTGTGGATGCCAAGGCATGGTTGCTTGACCAAATGGCCTGTCATTCCAAAAAAGAAAGGCTAGCGGTATTGTCGTTTGAGCTGCAAGTACGCGCGGTCGTCTGGTGCAATATTGATGGAACATCATCAGAAGCTGAGAGGCACGGTCACTGGCTTAACAGGCAAACAGTCGTGCGGAGGCATTAAACGAACTGTTGTCTAAACAGGAAGCACAAACTGTCGTCTAGTCAAATTTGCAAACGGCACAACGTATGGCGGAAAGCATGCATGGCTGGTAGAGTGGAATAGTGAGTGGCAGATACTCGAATGGGGCAAAATGGTCTGTCACGAACACCTCCTGCATGTGATTGTTCGGTCAAAGAACAACAAGAGTAAACGGCAAGTCGTCTCGCTATCAAACGGGCACACCGATCTGTCGTCCTTTAAGTCGTGCAAGTGACATTTTGTTTCGAGGGTCGTCTGCAGGTGTTGTAATGTTGTCATTCAGCGAAGGCCAAAAGTGACGTTGTTTCGATCTATCAGCTGCGCAAGAAAGGTGCGTTTTGGTTATGAAAAAGGGGCTATCACAAACAGTTAAGGAAGAACGAGGTTACGCCGCCGGCAGCATCAGATCCGCCACCATGATTCAGTCACCATCGCAGCTTTCGGAATGAACTCCGTCATGGCCAAACAAGAATCGTACAAAGCCACTGTCAAAAGCAAAAGAAAAACGAGCAGAAAAAAAAGAAATCGAAACAAAGGAAAAGAAACATGAAAGTGAATAGAAAAAGAGAAAAGAAGAACCAACCAAGAGCAGTCTGAATAATGGAGTTAATTTTGAGAGAACAAGTTGAAAACTAAAATTGGAAGTTACGAAAAAGAGGAGGAAAAATTACAAGAGCAGAATTAGGGGAATTCATATCTGAGGCCGCGTGATTCACGAGATTGAACTGAAAAGGAAGGAAATTAGATCGGGAAGTATCAATTCCAGCCAAAGCGGGAAGGAGAAATTTGTCAACGAGTCGACTTGGTGACTCAGTGTTAACTCAGCAAATAACAGGAAAAGTTGATAAAATCTGGAAAATAATCAGGAGGGAGCAAATCAGGAGATTTAATTTGGAGTAAATCAAGCCAATCGAAGATGAAATTAATCAAAAAGGAAAGAAAAATTGGAAAGGAAATAAATGGAGTTAATTTGGGAACAAATCGGGTGCGTGTGACTGGGATTTTCCACTGAATAGGATAAAATCAAAATAGGAAGAAACAGATTGTGAGAGACGGTCCCGAATTGTGTCAGTGAGTCAACTCACTTGCTCGGCGGGAAATAGCACATGAGGACCTAAGTTTCTAGCAAATTAGTTGGGACCTCCATGATCTAGGAAATAATTTTTGAATAATAGTAGCCTCCTTACTTTGCAACCGCGTGAAAATATAAAAAACTTTTGCTTCACATGACATATTTTTTACTCTTTTCTTCGGAGAAACCAAATAAAAGAGTGGAGAGAAATTGATGAGACTGTTGGAGAATTTTCAATCTATGGAATGGATAGCGGAAGCGACTAGAAATTAGAGGAGAGAAATCAACACCAAGAATTTATAGTGGTTCGGCCAACCTCGCATACGTTCACTACCTAAGTCTCACCACTTAGGATTTTCACTATAACGGTGATTGATTTCGGCTCAATCCAACAAAGCCAATATAACGAGGTTGATTCCGGCTCAACACCTCCAAGGCCTACACAATATTGTTTTTCTTAGGTTCACAAAAAACATCTACAATGTTGTTTTCTATAGGTTTACAACAAATCTTTCTCATTCTCTCAAAGTGTATATAAACTGTTTACAATAGATGAAGCTCTATGCTAGAGTTGAATGTATAAGATTGATGCTTGAACTTTGATTTCTACCTTGATTTGGTGTTCTTGATGGTTGAAATTGATTGGAGTTTTGACACAATGAGTTCTGATGTTGTTCAACACTTTTTTGGTCTTCTCTTGATGTGTTTATAACATTCTCATGCCATATGACCTTTGCTTTTAAGAAACTAGTCATTGGAGTGCATTTAATGCTTCTGCAGCTTTCTGTGACTCAGCTAATGTACGTTGCCATTACAAGACGTATGTTGATCATGCTGTATTTTCAGATAACGTGCGTTGTAATACTCGTGACTTATGTTGATCATGTCGGCTTCGTAGATGACGTACGTTGCACTTCATCTACATACGTTGTGAATTCTTCTACGTGCGTTGTTCATGTATAACGTACGTTGTTATTGATCTGAAATGATCCAGTAGCCTCTGTTTTTTGCCCAAGCCACGTCTACGTACGTTGTTGTTTGATAATGTACGTTGTGGATTCTTCTACGTACGTGGCACACGTATAACGTGCGTTGATCAACATATAGTGGCTTGTTTTGCAATTCCGAGCTCTCCAACGTGTTCCACTTCAAGTCAAACATTTTGCACATCATCAAAACCTTTTGTTCATCATCAAAACATATAAGGAACTTATTGTTGATCACCCATGATCCAATACAGAAATGAGTAAAGCTCAATTAATATATTTAATTACTAGATGTAACGGAGACGTTATAATTGTCATTATTGAAGAACGTTACAAAGACGTTAATGTTCTCTCATCATCAGCCACTATATAAATAGTTTTCATAGACAAACTGCTGAGGTATACTCTACTTTCTACTCTAACTGATATTATGCCAAAATCGCTACTGACTTGAGCGTCGGAGACTCATCCGGAAAGCATCCCGACCTTACCATTTTTTGTGTTTGCAGGTTTTAAGGCGACGTTCATGATTTCCAAGTGTTCAAGTTATTCAAGTTTTCTAATTATTGTTGTCTATTTTCCAAGGAAACTACATGAGAGAATATCAACAAATTACAGTTGTGTATGCATTTTGTGATATCCTCAACATCGTCTGAATGCAAACTTCCTATCTTTTATATATTCTCTGATTGGTAAGCAGCACTTACCATTGCATCTATCTAAATTGGTTGCTGCCTGCAAGGCTCATGCTAAAATGCTTACTTTACAGTAGTCGTGCCCAAAGTGAACCAAAACCGCGAAATCGAGCCAGTCAAAATCAAAACCGACTGTAAGGCTTATCATCATCTGGTTGTTGCCTGCAAGGCTCATCCTAAAACCCTACGGTTCACGGGCTGGTTCCGGTTCAATGGGGTTAAAACCATTGAACTACTCCCTCCATCCCGTAAAGATATGTCATCTTTTCTTTTATAATTGTGTCAATATATAGGTTTGTTTATTTTTTAATACTAGTAGTTATATCACATTTTACTATATTATCCATATTTAAATGCATAATAAATTGTGTTACTTATTATTATTGGATAATTATAAGGATATATTTGGAAATCTACAAAAAAAATTAATAATTCAACTAACTTTCTTAATCTGTATGAAAAAAATATTATAGCCTATTTTTATGGGATGTAGGGAATTCCAGTTCTCTGCGGTTCAACTCCAGAATTAACCGTTGGAGCCAGCAGTTTCAACTGTCAAAAACCGGCGATTTGACCGTTGGAACCAACAGTTCCAACGACTATTTGCCTATTTCTTTTTTTTTTTCATTTTTTCTTCTATAAATACCTCACAACAATTCATTCTCCTCCACGCCAATTCTCTCTTAGTCTCTTCTACTCTCTCTCAACATTCTTACCACTCTCAAATTGCTCTTATTTATTATTAATTTCATATTTCTCTCAATTATTTTATATATTTTGTTTTTACTAATACAAAAAGTTTCATTTTGTGAAATTTTTGCTTCAATTTTTTTATTATAGTTAATTTACTTATTTTGTTATTGTATTTTTTAGAGTTACATTTTTTGAAAAGAATTTTTTTTGAAAAGAATGACAAGTTTTGGTGAGAATAAAAATTTTAAAAATATTAAAATTGAAAATATTGAAACACAGGAGAGTGACTTGTACTTGTATTAATTAAGTTGCACTTCTGTTAATTTACTTGTAATTATTGTTGTAATTCTAAAAAAAATTATACACCATTATACACCAAATGAATAGTACTAATAACATTTTCAAATGTGAATGAAAATGATTTGTATCTTTATTTTTTCATTTGTAAAAATTTCCTCCATGTTAAAAAGAATGTAGTTAATATTTAGAAGAAAATATCTTTACCAAAGCGAAAAATAGAACGGGATAAAAATTGATTATAAAATTAATTAAAAAAACCGGGCCAAACTAGAACCATCAGTTTGACGGGTCAAAACCCAAAACCGGATTAGAACCATCCCAAACCGTGGAACTAGAGGTTGAATTTGAACCGCCGATTCGTAAACCGTGGCATCTCTACTTTGCAGGAGTTGGCTCATTCTGCAAATTCAGACTGATAGTAAATAATAAACTCTTTACTTAATTAGTAAAATTCATTTGTCCATGTTCACAAACATTCTGTTAATTCTGATTTCTTTATTTTGGTTTCTTTGGTTTTTGTTTATTTTTCGCACCTCAATTACCGCTACAAATCACTGACGCGGCATGCTGTTTTTCCATTTAATCCTTGCAAGATCAGTCGTAACCTTACATACTATACCGATAAGTATGGACGAGTTTGTAAATAATAGCGGTCCCTCGTTCTGTAACAATGTTCATTGTACAAATTAATTAGTATTAAACCATTTTTCTAACAAAAAAAAGTCTACGAAAATAAATCAAGCTATCAATTCTTTTTTATTCTTCATTTAGCGAATCAACTCTTTATATTTCTTTATTTATTATTTCGTTTATTTGTTTATTTTTTTTGAAGGATCTGTCTTAATAAATAAATTAAAAAGGTTATCCCTCTGTCCTTTTCATTCTACTAAACGTGATATTCTCTTCGTTCCATAAAAATATTAAAAGTATTTTTTTAGAAATTAAATACTAAAAGTTTCAATTATTCTCTATTTAATAGAACCAAAACATATAACTAAGTACTAATATTCAATCCAGACCTTACAACTCTACCGCTAGAACAAAGAAACCAACCGAAACAAGCCAATTTATAGTTATTTTATTTGTGCTCCTAGCTCATGTCATATTTTTACCAGTGTAATTCATAGATTGATTTGTTGTATCAATGAAAAATATACATCTCTTTAAAATTATAACATATTAAATACCATAAAGTATATAATATGAGGAAACAACATATAAAAAGAATGATAAATAGCACAAATTAAGTACGTAATTACAATTTTGTATGAATACATGAAAAAACACAAGTCAATATTTTTAGAATATATTACTAAAAAAAATGCAGTTTATTACTAGAGTCACCGTTAACGCTAGAGATTAAGAATTTGACCCTTATGAATGCTAATATAAAAGAAAAGTTTAAAGTAATTATTTGAGCAACTTAATTAAGACCAAATAACCGTGTAATCTTATTATCTTAATGGGTATAAGATAACAGTATTGCTTTCACAATTTTGTTGAAGAATTTATTTCCTTGTATGATTTTTTTCTCTTTAAAACTTTATTTCCTTGATTTGTTTAAACAAGCAAACAAAAATGTGTGTTAAGATGGATTTACATGACAATTCGCATTTCCACTCTATATATAATATAAATCGACTTTTGCACATTGACATGATACTAAATTATCTATGTAGTACAGTGCTAATGCTAAGTGGCGGAGGGAAAAGGAGGGACAATATTTTTCTACAATCTTACTTGTAGAAAACGCCTATAATCATTCTATAGATACATTAATAATAGTATTATTTTCTCTTCAATTATGTTATATTGTATCTTAATAAGTAAAGGTCGCAGGAGTTTGCAAGCAGAGCCACGTTAGGGCAAGTATGGGGCCCGGGGCCCTACTGCCATCGGAGGAGGGCCAATGGGAGCCCTCGTCCGACGAGGCTTCGCCACTGACCCAACGACTGCTCACTCTTACTGCTGACAAGAAAAAGAAGATGCTCTTCCATGAATGCTCTTCTTCCTGTTCACGAAGAAGAAGAAGTAGCCTGAGATGGGCTTTTCTTAATAAAAATAGAATCCCAACCTGAGCTTTTTTTTTAATTAGAAATAAAGTTTGAAAAGAGAAGCTCAGCTTGTGTTTAATTTTCTAATAAAATTATTTTTTTTAATTTATCTTGTATATTTACTTTTATCTTGTATAGTTGTATTTAATTAATGTAGTCAAATGTATATGCTTTTTCTAATTAGAATTGATGAATGACCTCGTGCATATATCGAGAAAGAAATTTTTATAACTATTAATAATGAGACTATTTTGCAATTCTTTCAGAATATGACGACTTGTCGAAATTAACTAAGATCAATCTCTCAGCTGGATTGTCCAAATACCGTGTAATCAAAAATCTAGTTAAATAGATTTGACTCATGTTTAGTCAGATTCATGGCTTTACCCCTATTTTCAGGATATTATTCTCCAAACAGGAGGCTAGCATCACGGTTGTTGTGGCCTCCCCTAACCCAAATAGATACACATAAGATTTATGTTTATATATGAAGTTGGCCTCATTGAAATCACCAATATAAGTTGTTGTGCGTTATTTTTAAGATGGTGGATTGGATTTGTCCAAGAGGAGACTAAGCCATACAAGACTTACAACTACCAAATGTATTTTTCTATTATGATTTTGTTATCAATACATTTTTGTATTATCATTGGAAAAGGCTTAAATACGATATATTTTTACACTTGAGAATTAATTTTTTTAATCCTTCCCTCAGCAAATATCCTGGCTCCTCCACTGCTAATACCTCGTTTAGTACTTAATAAATAAATGTAGATGAATGTAAAATTATGAATAAGTTTGCTGAATTTCAAATTTTTTAATAAGCAGAGAAAATAATAAATCCTACATAAAAATATTTGTAACACTTTTTTGTATGCTAGTTAATCTCCGTATAACCTGAACGAAGTATTTTCTATTAGGCCTTCCAATATAATCTGCTCATTTCATACTTTGTTGGCTTTCTTGTTTCAAAAGCAAATCTAGCTTGAAAATGATGCATTGTGAAGACTTGAATTTTATTAATCTCTAATGTATATATTATTGGGATTTACTATTATATGTCTAGATATTATTGGGACTGCAATAGCTTCAGAGTTGGTTACATGTTTAATTCTTCTTTGGAGCTACAAATTTTGAAGAATTTTAATATTGTTGGTGAAAGAATCCACTAACAGTCTATCTGTCGGTCTGTAGAGAGTGTAGGTTCGACTCACTAACCTTCACTGCAACAGAAATCAATAGGGACAACAACAGTGGAGGATCTATTTGTTGCTAGTTTCGCGAGCAAACCACAATCAGTTTGTTACTGATGGGAGAGCTCGTCTCTAGTACAGTCTAGATGCCTCTCCGGATCTCTGTAGGAATTAGTGGGGAAGGAAGAAGAACGTTTTCTTCTTCTTGGTGGAAAGAGAGTGGCGGCTCTAGGTGTTAGGAGAGAAAGAACGAGCATTCTTTTTCTAACTCTTTCCCACTCTATTTGTTTTCTCTTCTCTTTGAATGGATTAACCTGTCTTTTTTATTAGTAAGACATATGGGCCCTCCTATACAGATCAAGAGCCCATCCTATTTTGCTCTATCAATTGGACTTGCTAATTGACCTAGTCCACGGTCTCGGTCCACACATTGACTGACCGGGTTCGGTTCGCCCGTCATGGAAGGACCGCTTTTCCAACATCTCCCACTCGCACATGACAGAACCATACCTCATTTTGGATCATGGTGGAACTACTACCAATCTTGATTAAGATCTCATGTCATACAGGCAAATATACCGCACGACCAACATACGATGAGAGCGTATTTGCTATACACCTGTTAGGAATATATAACAGCTCATAGCTCAATCCTGCTAGAATGCGTCTCTCATAGAACAACTTCATTCTACCAAGGTGTATGCAACAACAGCACAATCTGCTAGAACATATGCCTTCTCCCAATTCATAACCACAGAATCGCTGCTTTCGAACTTCTTGATCTCATAAAAGCTTTACTCATAGTTCACACATCATGTGACACGCTACATGAGGGTCGACTAAGCAAACTTATAAGACTGATGCGAATGAGTCTAGAAATGAACTTCTCCTCTAACACCAGACAATCCATATAGCCAAGTTTACTTGCCCAACTTTCCACGCTCAGTCGAATCAACCATGACCATTAACAGCAAGCCAAAATAGCCAAACTCAACTACATGTTTTGAATGTGTTAATGGTTCTAAGGGTAGGTAATACCGAAAACCACATGTTCACATCATGGTCTCACACCAGGAAAAATGAGATTATTTTTCAATCTTGTCCATCCCTGTGGTCACATATATAACACACATGGTATGATAATGTGCGGTGGTTTTCTTTCCTTCCTTTGGAGGAGCGCATGTTTATACAATATTGTCAATACCACACAGAAGCTTCGATTGCGATACATTTCACCATCTAACCTTAATCCATACTTAATAGGATTACTTTTGGCTTTAAGACAAAATATGCTAAAAGTCTCTCAATTTTAGCATATGATCATTTTATGATCGCAAAGAAGTGAGTTTATCCTATGGCGTACATCTCTTTCCATACGATTTTTCTAGCCTTTTACAATAGGCTCACCACTATGAAATGCTAAACGGATTTTTGATTATAAACGTGTTCAAAATTTCTCTCTACGTTCAAAATCTGTCTCATCTTAGTCCTTATGCCACATACCATAAGACTAAGGTAAACACTCGTGTGAGTGGGTTACTTATTTGTCCAACATGCTCTTCACACTTTACCTTACAACAAATGTTAGCTCTCAACATTTGTGCTCTTATATTGCTTGCAATGATCTTACTAAAGATCATGTGTTAAGGGATTACACACTTCATGTGTCATGCGGGTCTTAAGAAACTTATTCCATATATGCTTTATTGACTAATATATAATCACGTCTCGTATGAGTTTACATTCCAAGTTCACTTTTCATTCTGAAACTTGTCCTCAAATTTACTTGTCCTTGTGCAACCAAGATTCTCGCAAAATGATGTTTGATCTCGAGTTGCTTAGACTTATAATAGATCTTCTTGATCCTTAAGCAATTGGGGTCGGCTATCAAGATCGTCGTGGATTCTTTAGGTGGTTAGAGCTAGGTAGATCATTCCACCGTATAACCAACCTTCCTATTACACTGCAGCTAATGAAGCTATAGTCTCAGCTTCTCTTGCCACACACTTTATGTGTTCTGTTGGCCCAAATAGAAAACCAAGAGGAGAGGGATGAATTGGTTTTTAAAGATAAAAATCAGATTAATGCCCAATTAATAAAATCAAAATTATTTAAGCAAAGCAAAAACATAAGCACAAATAATATAATGTAAAGAGCTTAGGGAAAAAGAGAAATAAGGCCGATATTTATAGTGGTTTGGCTTATTTAACCTTCATCCACTCCCCAAGTATCCATTTGAGAGTTTTCTTCACTATATTCCTCTTGAAAAATATTACAACCACTTGCTTCACGGGGGCAAGCTCCCTTTTATAGTTCAACCTTCACGAGTGCTTGAAAACCTTACACTAATCAACTTCCTAATTTCAAGGGTGTTAGGAGACCTTAAAAACTCTCAATATAGTTACAAAATATGCTAGAAACACTCCCAAATCAGATTTTCCAAACTATGCTCTAAGGGAGAAATAAGCTTAAGACAAGTAAGAATGCAAGTTTTTGCTCTAGAAATAAATGATCATAAAATACTCAATACTTGTACTAATCAAGTGATTCTTGAGCCCTATTTATAGACAAAGAAGTCCTCTTGACCATTGTGTAAAGTTTGGAGCGGTTGGGTTTGATTTTGTGATCGTTATAGCACGTTTCTCGAAATTGCCGAGCTTAACTATTTTTCAAGTAGACGTTTCAGTAGAACTTCTAACTCAAGAGTACTTAAGACCTAAAAGTATTTTATTTAACCATTTTTTTGCCTTAACTTTTTCGGTCCAACTTTCACTTGCTGGAATCTTTTGAGTATTCAAACTTGTGGCCCAATTCTTCTTTTGGACTTATCAAAACACATCAGTAAATAAAACACATTAATATTAATTAAGTCCAAATTCATTCTTCCTTAATATTTTCATATTTCCCAATTTATCTCTTCTCTTGTAAACATCAAATTTCATAATGTCTCAATTATAAATAAAGCATCAATTCACCTTCAACATAGAGAAACACATCAAGCTCATGAATTATGCAAGTTCAATCAACCGGTTTTATTTTATATCAAATATGCAATTTAATCAAATTTCACTTAATTATTATTTATCATTATTTGTCATTATCAAAACATATTAAATGAACATAAGAGGACAACATGCTCCTCACTATTATGTGGAATAGCAGTTCTGCCAACTAAGACACATAACCAGACATAAACTTCCCTATAGTCCACATCACTTGTCCAACTAGCAACTGTGTCTCATTTCATCGCAAACCCTTATGATAATTTAGTAACTTGCAGCGCCTCTAAAGCATCCAAGTATCTCATTCACTACTTTCCAACACTTTCCTTATGAGTTGGATCAATATTTACTAGCTAACTTGACTACATAGTAAACTCTAGGCATTGTACACACCTAAGAACCTACTACAAGACATGATCTTATAATCAACATATGTACTCTAAACTACAAAAGACAATCACATGACATTTGTATGGGGAACATTCCTTACATGTTCTTCCATTTTCATAGTTCATAAACATATGCACTTGCTAAGAAACTTTCTCTTAGTTGTGGGATTACCTATAGGCTATGCATTTCTGCATTTTAAAGCATTCAATGACTTTGTTGATACATCTCTCTCAGAAAGAAACAATAACTCATTCGAACGATCTCGTGGAGCTTGAATCCAATGTCAACCTATATTGTATGTATCAAAGTTGGATTTCGGCCAATCTTTGGAGTCATCCAAGTATACTAGACTTTTCTAGCTATAAGTGTGATATTCACACAAAGTTAGAATGACAAGATTGTTGGATCATGTGATCAACAATAAGTTCATTATGTATTTTGATGATGAAGCAAAAGGTTTTGAAGAAGTGCAAAACACATTGGAAAGCTCGGAATTGAGAAACAGAGTCCTTACGTACGTAAGAGAATAATTACGTACGTAAGAGTGGAGCAACGTACGTGAAGCTTTAAGCAACGTACGTGAATCATGAAGAACTATGATCAACGTACGTAAGAATTTGTGCAACGTACGTAATCTGCAAAAAGACCCAGCTAACGTACGTAAAACACATTGTAACGTACGTAAGCCATGCACAAACAATTGCAACGGGCAGAAACAGTCTCCAACGGCTAGTTTCTCAACACCAACGGTCATATTGATTCAAAGGGCTATAAATACATCTAGAGAAGACCAAGAACGTGTTGAACAACATCAAAAATCATAAAGCCAAACTTTCTATCAATTTCCATCAAGAAAAACATCAATTCAAGCTAGAGATTAAAGCTCAACCTTCAATCTCAAATATTCAACTCTAGCACAGAGCTTCATTGTTTTTTAAACCAATTGTTATACACTTTGAGAGTGTGAGTTAGGTTTGTTGTAAGCCTATAGAAAACAA
>CAODLS011551596.1:0-25168 GCA_948243855.1 Flueggea neowawraea
TGGTGATTCTACATGATTAGTTTGATTAGTTCTTGGCCGCTTTTTCATAAAAAGTAAAAAGAAATCTAGCCGATAAATTAAAACTTCAATCAAGTTTAAATTTCTCCTTCTTGCTAACATATGAAAACTGTTTATTATACTAAACTCTTATTTTTAACTTCTTTCCTTTAATCTGTGTGCAGGGGATATGTGAACAGACAGTTAAGGAGCTTCAACTCATGGACGCAGAAGGAATTGAACCAAATGTTATAACGCTAAATGTGTTAATCAATGCATTTGGAATTGCAGGGAGACATATGGAGGCACTATCTATCTACCACCATATCGGAGAAAGTGTAGGCCTTTATGTTCTGCATCAAACATTCCGTTACTCCTGACATTCTTTATAATATCAAATATCTAGTTGTCACATTCCTTTTTTTTTTAAAATAAATACCAAGCATTTGAATAGACAGAGTTGTAGTTAACGGTGACACACTCAATTAACCAATCTCTTCTTACTTTTTCTTAACCACTAGACAACCCCCGGGACGCCCTGCAAGGTTTAATCTATGGCAACAGTAAGAACCAAATAGACCCATATCCTAACCAGTGAAGTCAGAAACGTCGTAAATCATTTAAACCAAATTACTCAGTTCCATAACAATGAACAATGCCCAAACCATATAAATCCACGTTATTCGTTACCTAGATTAGGATTAATGTGACACACTATCAATCATAAATAACAATATATTATTTCACCCAATTAATCAATGAGCTCTTATCAATTAATCAATTGAAATAATAATAAAATAACTAGAGCACAGAAACTGAATAAATACTTGAAATACTCAATAACATATAAAAACATAAGTCTCACAACATATTAGGATTGAACCTTGGAAATACCTTGACTAGATAAGTGTTTAGCTACTCAAACCAAGAAAAAACATGTAAAATATGGATTAGGAGAGTTCTGGGGCATGCTGCTCCCTTAGTGTCATGTAAAACTACTGAATAGTGAGTTTAAGGGAATATATAGATGTGTCCTAATTAGAAAAACCTAATTCCCCTCAAAAATAGTTAAAAAATAATAATTAAACTAATTGTTTTAATCCAACAGCAAAACTGAGTTAAAGGCCTTTAAAACACATCCAAAACATGGTCCAATAGTGTGGCACGTGACCCAATGCACGTGGTCAAACTTGGTGAACGCCCGTCAACTTTGGCATAACCACGCAAAAATGCAGTTTTTGACTGAAATACATAGAAACAGCTCTGGATCTTCATGTTTCACCAGTATTCCACCTAAAACATCAAAGAAGCATAATAACATAAAAAGACACGAATAACAACAATTTATGATGTAAAACAAACATAAAATGCAACATTAAATATGCCTAAAATGCAACCTATCAAGCAATCAAAAGCCTCCCAAATAATGAGTTTAAGAGAGTATTTAAAATTGATTTCACTCAAAACCTAATCCTAATATAAATAATATTGATAAAACAATAATAATAACCCTAATGTATTATTCCAGCAGTAAAAATAGGTCAGCAACCTTCAAACACATCTATTAGGCTAAAAAATCGAGGCCCCACAGTGAAAACACGGGGCCCAATGCGGAATAAATTAGTTCAGTCAATGTGTCACTATGGCATGGCCATGATAAACTGCAGTCTGTGCTGAAATATGCCCAAAATCGCTCCAAATCCTCACATTTCACCAACATTCCACCTAAACCACCAGGAAGACAAAAGACATAAAAAGACACCAATAACAATAATTTATGATGCAAACAAATATAAAATGCAACATTAAATATGCTTAAAATACAACCTATCAATCCAAAATTAGGCTCTTTTAGAGGACGTTCCCTTGGCAGGTGCTCATCTGCTGAAGTTTGTTCCCTTGGGGACATGTCCTTTAGGGGCTGCCCCTTGAGGATTTTGGTAGTGTCATTTATTAGGGACTACTTTTTTGGAAGTTTTTCCCTTGGGGATGGGTCTTTTGGTGGTTGTTCCCTTGCTGGGGACTGTTTTCCTAGAATTGGTTCCTTTGCGGACAGTTCGTCTAGGGACGATGTCTCTTTTGAAGTCTGTTTTCCTAGGGACGTGTCCTCTGGAGATAGCTCTTTTGGAGACGAATCTGATGGAGGTTGTTCCCCTGGGGACAAATCCTTTGGGGGATGCCCCCACGAGGGTTTTGGTAGTGTCCCTCGTAGAATACTTACTCAAGTTCTCTTTATGCTTTTATAGTTCTTCTATTTTTTGATGGCCCCAGCTTGTAGCTTATTTTTTAGAAGATAATGATTGTTCCTCCATTTCCTCCAAGCCATGGTGTGACTCACCATCTTCTAAATCTTCTTCGCTCCCCTGAGACCAATCATCTTCTTGGTGGTCTCTATAATAATTTGATTGGGGATGTGATTTTTGTACTCTCGAAATTGGTGGCCTTTTTCATAATTTTGATAGTATTCGTTGTGACTGTTTTGGCCTACAAATTATTTTGACCAACCATAATCTTGGTGGTCATAATAATAATTTTCTTGAGATATTAACGGGTCATACCTTTCTTTCTCGTACTCCTCAAAGTCTTCTTCATAATGATAGTTTTGGTGGCCATCTTCATGATTTTCATAACACTCTTCATGGATATTTTGGCATACTAATACTTCGGACCAACCATACTACAAGAAACTTGGTCATTGTGTACGTTTTATTTAGCTATGAAATTAAATGCGTAGCCAATTGTGACTTTTTTCTATGATTTTTTGAATTCGTAGATAAAAATTCAAAATTCTGGGCGCCAATTGTTTTCGTAGTGAAGAGAAGTGTATCCACTACGATTTTGATTATTGCCAACATTATGCTTTTGTAGAAAAAAGTGATTAGTTTTGCCTACGAATTGTATCCGTAGAGAATAGTCATGACATCTTCCTCTACGAATTTTAAAACGTAAGTAAACGTCGATTACTTTTATCTACGAAACGTTAACGTAGCTAAACCACAAATTTTCTTTTTCCCGATACACTCTATATAACACCAAATCCAATTCTATTTTGATACAACACGGAAACCCTACCTCTCAGCTGCCCACCTCTTTCTCTCTTCTCCTACCGCAGGCACCCTATACTCTTTCTTTGTAGCACCTCAATCTCTCATCTCTTCTATCCCTCTTCTCATTCTCTCTTCTCTTCGCAGTCCGCCATCGCCAGTCCCTTCTTCCAGACCAGACGCGCCACCAGTCGGAGAACTCACCGTCACGCTCGCCACCCATCGTCTCCAATCGTTCCCGCTAGTAAGTCCTTGCTCCTTTCAACTTTTTTTCTTCTAATTTTAGTTAATTAGTGTTTGTAATTGTTAGGTTTTTTTTTGTTTCTTTGTAATGGGTTCATTTTAGTTTTCAGAAAAGTCTCTTCTTTTGATCTATGTTCTGGGTTTTGCTTCTTTTGGTAATTTCATTCCAATTTTTGGCTTTTTTTAAAGGAACTAAATTCTGGGTTTTGGTTGCTTTATTGAGTTATATATATTTTTCTATTTTTGGGCACATTTAAGATTACATTTTGTGTATATTGGTGTTTATTTGGATTGTTTGGAGCTTAGTTTGGTTAAAAAAACATAGTGGGTTGCATGAAGATGTGAAAGTTTAAAGCTTTTTGTTTGGTAGTTTTCTGTTTTGAAGGTCAGACTTGGTGATTCAAGGTCAAATGGGTTGGATGAGGTCAATTTGTTTCATTCTTTTGGTAGTTGTACTTTCTGCTTCTGTGGCGGTGAGCTTAGAACAGAGAAAGAAGGAAAAAAAAAGAGTTCCACAGCTAATTAGTCGATTTGGCTACTAGAGAGGTTAATAAGGATAAGGTAGGACACAATAACATACTCTTTTGTGTCCATTAGATGATTAGAAGAAAATTACAAACCCTAATTAACTAAAATTAGAAGAATCAGTATCTGCAGTAGGATTTCCATATGTATAGAGGACAAGGATGCTACTAGAGGGGATGTTCCATTTGTATGAAATTGTGATACACAAGAAATAATGAAGTGATTTTGCTGGTGATTGTTTATTTTAAGTGACAGCTGAAGCTAATGCAAACGGCTGGAGAGATGATAATAGTATGAATGAGGGAATGATTGATAATTGGGGTAATGACTTTGTGATTGTACATTTTTTCTTTAATCTTCACAGATTAGATAGTATTTCAAATTATCTTTTTTACTTTTGGAATTGATCTCAGTGAAAAGATTTATGTTTCCAAAAACATAAATTCCTGATTGCAGTTTTGTTTCCTTCTTCATTTTTGTGAAAACAAGAAGAAAGTTTATCCTGAAAACATTTTGGGTTTGCTATTTAATAAATTTTGGTATTGTCATTATTTTAAGGATTATCTTGAACAAAAACCCAATGTATAATGCATGGGAAAAGAGAACTGGCCTTGGTTGAGGATGGCAATTTTATTGAGATTGAGGTTTTTGATTGGCACTTCAAATTGTGTTGTTGCTGTGCATATTAACCGCTTACATCCAAGACATTTCAGCTTTTCGCTTGTGCACATTTGTATCATCTAAACTACATAAGTTCCCATTGTCTACATTGTTGATATGGAGATTGAACAAATTAGTAAATAAGGTTTTGGAGCCATGCGAAAATTCTTATGTTTGCTAGATGACAAATCCTAGATGCTATGTTCGTATCTGACGAGGTAGTCTATGCTCAAATGTAAAGGATCCATCTGATGGTTTTGAATTTTCTTTCAAGATGTTCTTTTGAGGAGATTATGACTGAGCAGAGCCAGTATTGATAGTGACTGTTGCTTGAATACTTGAACACTTCTTGTCAATTGCAAATACAATTAGGTTGAAATTTCTTTGTCTTATTCATACCCAAAATTGATGGCGATACCTTGTTTCACAGAAGAGCACAATGTCTGGAATTAAATTCCTTACTCAATTTCTTTATGTGCATCAAAGAGGTAGTTTTTTGTTAGCATGAATCTTGTTGGACAGGTAAGTGGTTATGTGGTATCTTTTAAATGATGAAGCCCTTTGATCTGGTTTTCAGGTGAAAAAGATAACGGACGGACGAAAAAAGTAAATTTTGTTTGATGGAGAATTTGTTACATATCAATTTTATATTTGTTTTATTCAGCTTCAAATGCTAATGCACTGCATATAGATTTTCTAAACAAAAGTAGAACAGTTTTAATATTATTGATGACCACATGTTTATAGACAAGCTAAAAAGTAGAAATACACAATGGCATTCCCTGTATAATCTTTTTTTTTTACTAATGCTGGTTTGGAACTTCAAATTTCAAAGCTCATGTTGCTCATTGAGAATGCATCCTTTATTGGATCTACTATTGAATAGTTTTATTTTCATTGTTCAGTTTTTAAATAATATTGTCTAGCCTCCATTTATTTGAAGCAGCTCGTACAAGCATTTCGGTTTATAAATTCCTTTGATTCTGCAATGGCCTATAGTTTTATTTTCATATATCTGGCTTGTGTCAAACATTTAAGTTAAAAAATGTAGATTTCTCATACTACTTCTAATAGAATTTTATTTTGCTTAGTCACATGAATGCTCTCTGACCTATGTTTTATTTATCATCCTTCCACATATTCTAGCAATGATGGACTGAACAACGTTTGCCAAATGATATCAACTTTTCTGCAACAACCTACATTCCTGTAAGTTTATTTTTTTGAACTGAAACTAGATTTCATTAATGTTGATAATCGATACAAGTAGCCATTATACACATTGGATTGGACAACGCAAAATGTTGACAACGATGATCCAAAGGCCAGGTTAAGGTGGCGGCACTAATAGCCTAATAATCCGCGACAACACAGGCAGATTTAACAGCACCAAAGGTTTAAATAATACAAAAATAAAAGTCCAGCATCAGAATAGAAATTAAAAAAAAAAAAAACAATAACAACAACAGCCAGATCTAGAGCTGGATCTGGACTGAACTTCGTGAGCGAGATTGTGAACCGTCAACCGCCAGATCCAGACCAACCGCAGACAGAGCAGCCATCCACCACCGGCCGCGGCCACCACCAACCACGCCACGGAAGTCGCCGTTCATCACCCACCAAGACCAGCCATAAGACCCTCCTGCAAGGGGTACAAATCGAGACAAAAACCCGACAAAATCATGGACCAAAACCATGAGAACAGAGTGATAAACTCTCAAAACATCAAGATCTAGCACAAGATCTGAGATTATTAGACAAAACCAAGCAGGAGGAAAGAAGGGAAAATAGAGGAGAGGAGGAGGAGAGAAAAAGGAAGGGAGGGCGGAAAGGAAGAGGGGAAGAAGCGAGGGGGATGGGTGAGAGGGCGGGCTGCCGTCTGCAAGAGTAGCCGACGGCAACCCAAGCTCAACAAAACAAGGGGCTGCAAGTTTTTAGAGAGTATCCATTCCTGTAAGTTTTTGTTTAATATTATTTGATTAAATAATAATTGTATATTGATTTTTTCTTTTACTTGTTTAACTGAGGTTTTGAGTAAATACCACGCATTCCATTATAAAAAATAGTGGGCTTGACTTAGGGGAGTGTAATGCAGTTCTTTTATACCATGTCTTTTAGATTTACAACACTAATATTGTTGCAGGCTTATAAAGCTAATAAAGTCAGGTGAAGAATATGCCTTTGGAGACAATAGTAGCATCTTCCTGCATGTAACATAGTATTCAAATAGGAAAATAGAAAACAAAATATAGCTTTTAATTGTATATTTTTAATTGTATATATTTTGTAAGGATCTTTTAACTGAATTAATTATAATTACGATATATGAATTATTAATAGTATTTTAAATTTATAATGTTTTGATGAATGTAATGTGTTTATATCCAATTAAGCAAGTCAAAAAATTAAGATAGGAGTAAAATCAACAAGAAAGACATTTTGCCACGAATAAACAAAATCGTAGGCAAAAAATATCTATTTATACATGAAAAAAAAGAAATGATTGCCTACGAAAAGAAATCGTAGCGAATAACAATAATTATCTATGATTTGGTTTTGTAGACAAAATTTATCATTACCTACGATTTTTTCGTAGGCAATTTGTTCATTTCTCTACGATTTGCAACAATCAACCACGTATTTGGGCAAACCTTAGCTACGATAAAAAGCGTAGGCAAATATTCAACCTTTGTCCACAAAGTTGAAAAACGTGGGTTGCAACGTTTACCTACGCGGAATTCTCTACGTTTTGTCCTACGTTTTTTTCGTAGCAAATATTCTTTCTCTACGAAAAACACCCATTTGCCTACGATTTTGGTGCTTAGAGAATAAGCAAATTTCTTGTAGTGATATATATATATATATGGTCTTGATGGCCGTCACAAGAATAATTTGTTTGGGGGCGTGGGGTTAATACTCTTGTTCAGGTTGTCGACGTTGCCCCCGAGCCCATATTTGCTTTGGATATAAAGATGTACTAGATTGGTGAGACAGTCCCACCATTCTTCCACATATGTTTCATCTTTGTAGACATCTACTGCAATCCCTTGTATAATATCCTTGCCCAAGTTGCCTACCTTATCCCCTGGGCCCATAATTGTATTGGGGACTTTGCACGACAGGATATGCCACCTGTGCAGAGTCTTAGTAAGAATGAGAGTAACGGTTCCATTCTTCATTGGCTCGCCTTGCCTTTGCTATTGCAAAAGTCTCTTCTTCCAACTGGTAATAGGAACTGAGCTGACAATTTTTCACATTCATCTTGGTTGTAGAACGGCATCATAACATCATTGTGTCAGTCCACTGGGCGTGCCATTAAATTGTTTCCCATTTTTTTATTAGAACTCGGAAAAACAATGTCGCCCTTTGGTGAGTTTAAATTTGTGGATTGCGCGAGCGTGTCAAGAAATTAAAGTGTTCCTAAACCGAAATGAGAATTGAAATTGTGCTCGAGATCTTAACTTTTTTTTCAAACGATTGAGGACGAGCAAAGGGACGAACTCGTCGCTTCTAGTTTCTTGTCTCTTTAAGAACAATAGGAAGAACACAATGATGAAATGAAAATAGAAGCTTTATTGAATTTAAAGGTTGAATACAATAGGTTGAGAGGAAAATGTAGTAGAGAACAAAAGAAAACTAAAGTTGAAGAACAAATAGAGAAAAAGATAAATTAATTCATTAGAGGGGTGTTGTGTTGTTGTTGTGTTGGAAAGGTCCCTTTGCAACGTCCATATGCTGCCTATTTATACTGTTTTGTTTGCTTGGTCTCTAAGAGTCATGTTTAATGCTCCATTGATTACTGCTGCATTGTTTTTATTTTTCCTTCTTTTTTGTTTCCAAATTTACGGTGATTCTACTTGTTCTCTAAGGCAATTATTACAGTTTTGCCATCCCCCAAGAATCATTTCCTGATTAAATTCTACGATGATTTGGTGGCTCCCAATGAAATATTACAGATTTGCCACCATCCAATGATCATTTTCTTGTTAAATTCTACGATGATTTGGTTGGCTCCCAAGGAAATATTACAGATTTGCCACTATATTTTATTTACTGCTTTGTTGATTTTTCTTTGGTCACAAGACACTTATTATAGATTTGAACCGTCCCAAGCCTTACATCTCTCCCCAATGGTGGTCCAATAGGGAGAGAGTCCAATAGACTCCCCATTGGACCTCCATTAGGGATTCCCTAAAGACTCGTTATGATTGGACGTAGTAGAATAAATCATCAAGGTTGTAAAGACATATGACGAGTCTAGTAAACTAGCTAACTTCTTCTCATCCCGACCGCCAGCTAGTTGCGCAATTATGACAAAGGGTCAAAATCGTTCCTTTTTTTGTAATTTCAAGGCTAAAAGGGAGCAAAACAAAAAAGACTACCTTTGAACTATTCTTAGCGCAAATGATAAGGTCACTAAGTGAACCTTCTTCCTAAATTTAGTATCTTAGTCAATGAGATACAACAATGTACTTGTTATATGTTGTAATGTTATTGAAAAAAAAAACAAAGTTATGTCAAAATATAGAATAAATTAAATTAGGCAACTATTTATACGTATAAAGATGTAGCGGAATATGGTTATAACTAGATCATTAGCCTCACTCGACAATATAAATTTTCAAGTGGAATGGTTTGGCCAAATTACTTTGAGTTTGAATCTCACTAGTTTAAATTTGTGGCTGGTAATAGTTCCTAATTGTCTTGTACAAGCTAATTCCACACTTTACTTGGTCTGTCTGAATTGATTTTTATTATATTAACATACAGAGATTGATCTTTACGCCTTTTCTTGTTTTGTTTGTATTATGGAATTAATCAAACGAAGTAAACTTTTGGACATTTGTTGGTATTAAATATTGCCGTTCCTCTCCTTAATAACTGGCCAGCTTCCCCGAACCGAGCTATATATTTCGAGGATAATGTCCATTAGCGCTATATAATATAGCTGTTTCGTAAATAAATTGATATATAGATAGATAGGCTTGGATGGATGAGGACGTCTGAATCTAAGAGTTCCGGCTTCTTAAGGAGTCAACTTGTCCATGTTTAATATTTTTTTAGGTTAAGGCAGACAAAGAAAAAGAAAAGGCATTCAAATTACATTTGTATCAAAATTGAACCGAATTTTTTCTCAATTTTAACTTGAATAATTATAAACGTCTGACACTTCATAGAAAAATAATAAAGGCACCCATGTAGGGATAGAAAACTCATATTTGAACTTCAGTAATGGGGCGAAATGAGATAAAGTTTCTACCAATTAATCTAATTTAAAAAAAAAAAAGTCATGATGTATAACATCGATGTAAAAGTTGAAAAACCATTTCGTTTTAGAATTTCTTTAACTTTTATAGATTTCAACACCACTTTTAGGACGATTCAATTAAATAGGTTAAGAGAGACCAAGTTCTAGAGAAGATATTTAAAAAAAAAAAACAAGAAAACTGCATATGCCTCTATAAATAGTTAAATGAATGAAAGCTCAACTCACAAAACCTTCCTAAGAATCCCTACAGCAAAACTTTTGAGACCATCTTCTTTAGTTTCTCTTGTGATTCCTAACTTCACAGAGGAAGTTGCGTTGAGCAATTGGAAAATGAGATTGAAAATGACGAAGGCAGATTTGTTCCTGCTACTTGTGGGGTTCATGTTAATGGATGAGCAGCTCCTTTGTGTGGCTAATGGCACAATTCATCACTATGATTTTGTTGTGAGTGTATCTTTTTTACCTTTTTTCTTTTTTCTTGAACGAGTTTGTTCTTTTTCTAATCGAGATTTTGAAAGGGTTTGGTTGGTTAGTCTGCGGCAGACTGAAGTAATAATGACCTATGACGAATTTTTATGCTAATTAGTAATTACCGCCGGCTCAAATTCATGAGATCCGGTAAATGTCTTTTTCAAAATAACAAATAGATTAAGTATCGACACTAATCTAAGAATTGTATTTTGTTATAAACAAAAATTAAATTTTCGATTCTTAATTGCTTAAGACAACTATAAATCTTTAGGCTACAAGTTTATTAATATTAGTATTATAGTATTAGTATAGTCTCAATGTAAAGTTGTTTTAGACCAGTTTCTATATCATTTAAAACAAGAGAAACATAGTTAAAAAAAATTATTAAAATTATTATAGTGTCCGAATACCAAGTAATTTTAGAAAGAAAAAAAAAACATAGATAATTTTGTTTCGATTCTGTTAATATTAGTGTTTTTGTTTATAGGAGCCTCACTAGAGACATTTTCTAATTTATCCAAATATCTACCAACCTAAGATGAACTTTGAACCCAAGACCTCAAAATTCTAAGATAAGTTTAACTACGACTAGGTCAAATCACTTTGCTCCTATTGATATTAATTTATAAATATATAATGAGTAATTTTTTCTTTACATTTTTATGCACATTTTTTTAGTTAAAAACTTCTCTCTCTTCGTTATTTTTTTGACTTCGCAACTGAGTCTCTAGATTTAATGGTTGCAGTTTTGTGAGTTTTTTTAATGTAATTAGTCCTTATTTTAACATCCCATCCACAAAAAGAAGTAAAACAAACTTGAAAATTCAAGAAAAGCAATTAGTCTTGTGTCCATTTTGAATGGCTCCATTTTGTCTTGTGTCGAAGCATGATATATACAATTCTCTCTTCTGATATCAGAATCCGAAAACTCTTCCACATCGTCAGGATGTGAGTTTATGTTAAAAGGAAAAAAAAAAAAGAACAATCCACATAAATATGGCCGAACCCATCATTTGCCTCCTAAACTTTCTTTTCACCTATTAACTACATGAACTTCTGAAAATCTGGGTAATAACTCCAAATTCCAACTCCGTTACATATATTGTAGACATCACCTTAAAATGGTTAGTTTAAGTGGTGACATGGCCATACAACTCGAACCACTAGTTCCCCATATTTCACACCATCTCAACGCAAACCCATTCGAACCCCATTCAAAAAAAAAAAAAACATTGTCTTCAAAACCCCATACCTTTTTCACTCTGCTAAGTGTTAACAACAACGAGGAAATTATGCAAATATTACATACCCGAAACTCAACTGCAAGTTAGTAATCAGATGATTGAATGCAAATTAGTATGAGTTATTGCTTAACTAGCCTCACTGGTTGACCAGCATAAAAGCCAAGAGATACCAATTTATTGAATGCAAGATGAGAAGACACTGATTTAATTGCTTGGCTCCGCTACTTAACCGACCTCTTCGACGACTTTCCCAATTGATTCAATAAAAACAGAAAGTGACTTGTGTCTTCAGAGAGGTGTAAGTTCATGTGGTCAATGGGTAAAAAAGAAAGTTTAGGGACTTGACGGATTCTGAGTGGAAGTTCAGGGGCAAACAAATGATGTGTCCGGCCCATAAATATTACTATGCATATTATGTCATCTTTTTAAAATTTCTGAACATGAAGAGGCACAGCTTTTCTTGGTAAATCGTTTTATTTGCTTACACTAAGAATTAAATTGATGATTTTTTTTATATTAGAGGTAATTTCAGTACCAATAAATTACAAGTCTATAAATTTATTGGTATACCAATGGTTTTAATTTTGTGCAATTAAAGAAGTGTCAAACTATATTTCGTCATTAATCATGAATCTTTCCGATATATACGTTTATTTCTGTTATGACGAATTCCCTATTATTGCAGCTACAAGAGACAAATTTTACGAAGTTATGCAGTAAAAAAAGCATGCTCACTGTTAATGGAAGTTTTCCAGGGCCAACAATAGTTGTTCATAAGGGGGATACGGTTCATGTTAATGTTCATAACCAGGGAAATTATGGTGTTACAATTCATTGGTAACTCAATCTTTAGTGCTCCTTCCATCTTATAAAAATAGACATATTTTCTATTTTAGTATCTCAAATTATAAACACTTTTTCCATTAATTAAATCATTAAGTTACAATTTCATTCCTGTAATTAATAGTTATTATTAATACTAAGACAAATCTCACTAATGTAAGTCAAATGGTATATCTGGAAAAAGATATATAATGAAACATATTTAACTAACAAAACCATTATTTCTTTAATTCCCGAACAAAAACAAGTGTATCTATCTTTGTAAAACTTAGTAATCTCACTAAATTAATTCATTTATAATCTCACTCGCTAGGTACAAATGATTTTATTAATTTTATTATGGCAGGCATGGAGTGAAGCAACCAAGGAATCCATGGTCAGATGGTCCAGAATATGTAACACAATGCCCAATTAAACCAGCAAAGAACTTCACATATGAAATCATATTTTCTACTGAAGAAGGAACTCTATGGTGGCATGCTCACAGTGATTGGTCATTTTACCTCCTATAGGAACCACGTATCCTTTTCCAAGACCTTACGCTGAACAAACTATCGTTATTGGTAAAGTAATCTGAATCTTAGATCTAAGGCCCTTAATTGATAGCATAAATATGGAACGGTGACATGCCACCTTAACTATTTATCAAATGCTCCATATAACTATTTGTTTAAACATACACTTTGTACAATTTACTCTAAACTAGTATTACAAATAGTTCCTAATTCCTAAACCACTATATATATATAAAGCATTGACATGCAAGTCCGTTAAAAATTAACATATCATGTTAACATTCCGTTAATGAATTTAACGAATTGCTAACTTCGATGAATATTACAACATAGTAGTACCCATAAACCTGTAACATTAACTTTGGCATTTTTTTATAAGTAATTTTATTTATTTTTATTAAAAATTAAACACATAATTTTTTAACGTTAGAATTGATTTTAATATTAAAACACTACAAACCTATTGGTAATTTGGCAGTTATCTAAATTACTTGAAGAGCTTCAAAATTTGGTTGAATTGAGATGCAACATCATGATTTAAGGAAGATGTAAAAGCAATAATTGACCAAGCTCTTGCATCTGGTGGCGGGCCAATGTGTCGGATGCTTTCACTATCAATGGTCAACCTGGGGATTTGTAGCCTTGTTCCAAAGGTTAGGATTGCTCTATGTATACAATACTTCTAGTTTCTACAAGGTAAACTCATTAGGAACTAAAAGGGGTAATTTAGAAAATAAAAGGTAATATTTGGTGGTTTGAACTAATTCAATATGAGAGTAATATTTAGTGACTTGAATAGGGTTAGTTCTTTTAAAAAATAAAAAATAAAGACGGCACCTCGGGAACTTCATTAATAGCCCTCAATTGTGGCAGAATAAAACCGTGGTTACATGTAATATAACAAAACATAACAACAACCTGAACAAAACAACAACAACAAAGCTACCTAACCATCTAGCTCTGCTACATACCTGCGTTATCCTTGGCAAGGATGTTTTGCAGTCCTGCTGGGGGTTGAAGTAAAATGTGGAGTCCTCGAGGACTAAGATGACTATGCTTAGCAAGCCAATCTGCCGCCCCATTAGATTCCCTGTAAATATGATTCACTGCCACCACCCAGTCAAGCCTTAGGAGCCGCTTTATTGCATGAACCAAAGCCCATTGTTGATTAACAACAGTTTCCTTGCGGTTTATCATGTTCACAGCAATGAGGTTGTCACTTTCTACACAAACCTTCCGAAAACCCCATTGCCATGATAGCTCTAACCCCTTATAAATTCCCCATGATTCAGCATTGAGGGGACTGCAGTTACCCAAGTTCATACAAAAACCCTTCAACCAATCCCCTTTATTATTACGAATAACACCGCTTGCAGCAATTTAAGACCCATCTGTATTTAATTTAACCTTGTCCCTTTTTGGAGGGTGCCAATTCGTGTTCCTTCTGTTGTTATCAGTGTTCACAGGCAGGCCTTGCAGTCTCTGGTTTACCATACAAACCTCTTTGGCATATACTTTAATACGTTCACTCATCTTGGTGGTTATTTTTTGAGTGAAAATCCACTCATTACACCATTTCCACAACACGCAACACCAAAAACAATACTCCAAGGAGTCCCATCCCTATTCTTGTTATGATTCTTCAAGTTCTTAATCATCCATTGTTGCGCATCAAGCTCGAGAAACTTTCCAAGAGATTGCTCCTCTCTAAGGTCACTCCACACAGCTTGTGCATAAACGCAATCCTTAAGAATGTGAATCCAAGTTTCAAGTTGTTCGGGGCAGCAGCTACAACTTGGGTCAGTAGCAATGTGTCTTCGATACCTCTATTCATTAGTCAGTATGGCATTATGGAAGACAAGCCATAAAAAAGTTCGTACCCTTTGGGCCCTCGGAAATGCCAAACAACATCCCATTGCTCATGAGTCTGTTGCCAGGCCGACTTGCCAAGTAATTCATATGCTGACGCTACTGTGAAATTACCACTAGTTGTACATTGCCAGTAAATCTGATCCATGCCATCTTCAGCCGATGGTGGCTTGGTACCTTCAATCATGGCACATAACTCATCAGGTAACAAATTTTGAATTTCATCCAATCTCCATTTACCTTCGTTGTTGGTGAATGAATGGACAATTTGATCTCTGTTGGAAGGCGAGATAGATCCTTCAACTAATTCAATGAGGCTCTTGTCACAAACCCATCGGTCCTTCCAAAATTTAACACGTTGGCCATTTCCAACCACCCATCTAAGTCCCTCCAAAACTGTAGGCCAGACTTTACAAATGCCCCTCCACAAGTGAGATCCTTTAGTTGAAGTGAGATATGACAGGAGATCAGTAACCCCTTTCATGTATTTAGCTTTCATGGTTTGGACCCACAACTTTTCTGGACTCGCAATAAGTTGCCACCCAAGTTTCATCAGGAAAGCCATATTGCACAGGTATAAGTTTTTAATGCCAAGGCCCCCCCTCTTCTTAGGTTGGCACACTTGTTCCCATGAAACCAAACTTATGGCTTTTTCGTCCTTGCTGCCTCCCCATAGAAGCATCCTACAGAGTTTTTCCATTTGGTTGGTAGTGCATCTCGGAAGCATAGTTGTTTGCATAGTATACATAGGTAATGCACTCAAAATAGACTAAATCAAAGTCGTCCTCCCGGCCAGAGACAAAGCTTTAGCATGCCATGTAACTAGTCAATTTAGAACCTTATCCACCACTCCCTGATAAGTCTCCTTGTTTACCCTTTTATGCAATAGAGGCACACCCAAGTAACGTCCCATTTCGTCCGCTAGCTTGAAACCTACCATACTGCTAAGAATTCTCACATCTCTTGGATTGACGTCCCTTGAACAAAACATAATAGATTTCTCTTTACTAATCATCAGGTCGGATGCTTCACAAAACTCCCCAAGGATAGTATTTAACACACCAGCCTGTTCTATGTCTGCTCTGCAAAATAATAGAAGATCATCAGCAAAAGATAAATAATTAATAGGGGGACCATTACGACAAACTTTCAGAGGCTTCGACTTCCCCATTTTTGTATGCAGCTTGATGGATTGTGCAAGCCGCTCAATAGAAAGGACAAAAAGATATGGTGATATCGGATCCCCCTGTCTCAATCCTCTAGATGGCCAAAATTCTTGCGTTGGACAACCATTCCAAAGAACCTGCATAGAAACCAAAGATACACAGTGCATAATGATTCTAATAAATTTGTCAGGGAATAGAGCATCCTTCAAGGTGTCGTCAATCAATTCCCATCTCAATCTATCATAGCTTTTTTGCAAATCAATTTTTAAGGCCATATATTTTTCACCATTCTTTCTCCTCATTGAATGCACAATCTCCTGGGCTAGAATGATGTTCTCAGTGATATTACGTCCAGGTACAAAGCTGGTTTGACCCTGTTCAATCAAGTCAGACAACACAAGTTTCAATCTGTTAGCCAACACTTTAGTAAGAATTTTATAAAGAACATAGCAAAGGCTAATAGGTCTCATCTGGTTGAGAGTCTCAGGGTAGTCCACTTTTGGAATCAGCACAAGAAGAGCCTTATTGATCTCCATAGGGAAGGTGCCAGAATTAAAAGCCGCTGTCACAAATTGCACAACAGAAGGCCCAACTGTCTGCCACTGTTGTTGGAAAAAAATAAGCATTAATTCCATCACACCCCGCAGCTTTAGACAGACTCATTTCAAAAACAGTTTTTCTAACTTCCTCTGGATCAATAGGCTCCTCCATACGCTTGATATCATCCTCTTGAAGTCTATAAAAACCTGCCTTGAATTTTGAATTTTTGTAAAATATTATCCTCTTTTGTGTAAAGATCACCAAAGAAGTCCACTGCCCCCTGTTTTAACGCTTCCTCATCACAACAACAATTCCTCCCATCCAATTTCAGCATGTCAATTCTAGTTCTACTATGCCTAGCAATAGTTTTTGCATGAAAAAATTTTGTATTGCAATCTCCAAACTGGAGCCAGCCACACTGGGATTTCTGCTGCCATAGAAGTTCCTCTTGCATAAGGACCCGTTCATATTCCCCCAGAAGATCATTATGCACCAAGTTTAAACCCTTAGAATATTGACTCTCCAACGCCATCTCAATACCTATAATGCGATTCTTCAATCCTTGTTTCCTTTTTTCAATATGCCCGAAAGTATTTATGTTCCAGTTGTGTGCTTCATAAGAGAATTTTTTAATGGCCGAAATAACATCCCTACCATTCCCCCAACTCTTCTTGACTACTTCATTGAACAAACTATCAGTCACCCACGCATTGATGAACCTAAATTGTCTTTTCTGTTTAACACCCTGCTTCGTTTCCAACTTCAATAAAATAGGACGGTGGTCCGAGTAAATTTTTGGTAAATGCAAAACTGCTAAATTCGGGAAAGCTGACATAAGGTAGTGTTTACCAAACAAATGGTCAATACGCTGTAGAAGTTTCCTCCTAGACCAGGTATACTTCGGTCCTTTGAACCCCAAATCACTAACAACACTAGACTGAACCCGCTGCCTAAATAAAGGACAAGTAGCACTTCCAGAAGCAACCCCACCTTGTCTATCCTCAACAGTAAGTCTCACATTAAAATCACCACCAAGGCACCACGGGTTATTCCCTACCATTTTTTCAATATCTACTAACTGGTGCCATAAATCACGTCAAAGTTGGTTGTTCGGACTAGCATAGATGCATGTCACATGAATGCTATTTTGATTGTTAAACATAACTTGCATATGTACTAAGTGAATAGACTGAGCAAGAATACTAACCTTTGACCTCGCATTCCACAAAATCCAAATCCCTCCTCTGAACCCACAAGCTTCAATACTGTAGGAGAATTCAAATCCCATGGACTTAATGGTATGGTCGGCACTAACACCACTGACTTTGGTTCTAATATTGCCACCATCGATGGATTGTGCTCCCGCTTATACTGCATAAAAACTCGACGAAAAACATCGTTGCCTGCTCCACGACAATTCCAAAGAAAAAGCTTAAACATGGTAAAAATTAGACAAAAAGAAAGAGACACAATTACCTCAGGCCGAACTGGCCTCTCCTTCTATCGTTTACTCCTCCTGGATCACATCAGTCTCGGCCCCAACTATAATTTGAGAGAATTCCTTCTCCAAATTCTCCTTAATCAATCTCAACAGCCCATTTGATCCCTTTTTATTTCTCATACCTCTCCGAACCCGCAAAGCTTGGGAGTTTCTTCTACTTTCTTTACCCTTATCCGGTGGTCGACCAGCCTTTTCAGTAATAGCTTTTGACTCATTACTAGCATCCATATCATTTGTCACTTGGTCAATTGGGTAAGTGACATTATAAGATTCACTTGGTAAAGCTATTGTTGTGTTCTTCGAAGGGTCCAGTGTTGTGGCTTGTTTGGTGGCACTGATTTGGAACGTAACAGGTGGACTCTGGGTGTTGTGAGGCTGAACATTGGGGTTTTGTGGCATTGTGGTACCCTCAGATAGTGGTTCTTGGCGGGGGCATCCTGCATTTTTTTTCTTATGTGTGTGTAGGTTATTTGAGTGTAGAGCCGGGCTTGGGCCATAATGAGTTTGTTGGTTGTTTCTTGGTAGAGATCTGTTGGCAGGACTATTCATTAGGGGCTGGGTTTCATTGCTCATATCATAGCCCTTATAGGCTTGCTGCACTTCCACATCTGTTTGGAAAGAAGATTGGCCCATCTCAACCCATCTTATCGACTTAGTACCGGCCACAATTCCCCTTCTATTTGAACCCAGACTCTTTCCTTTTGGAACATTTGATCTCTTTCCCATGTCAGCTCCATCCACCTTTTTGAGACTCCTCACTGTCCAGGATCTCAAAACGTGATCCATTGACATTCATGTCTTTGTTCCCAGAAGCTTTTTTTGAATCATTTCCTTATTTTCCTTGATCCACTGTCGATTTCTTGGTGTTAGGGCGTGTGAATCCATTCTCCAAGCAAGAGTTTCGACTGTTCTTTGCCACTACCGGTTGTCAGAGTTAACACACTCTCTCCTCCTTGATTAATGTGAGAGGTCTGGTCATTCTCCCTGTATTGTTATCCTTGTCAACATTTTGCACAGAGTTCTTTTCTATGGGCAATTCTCTTTCTAATGACCAACTCTGCCACATCGATACCTTATGAATGGAATACCCTCATACTCCACCCTCTGAGCGCGATCATCAATAATTATAGTTGAGACAATCGGTTTGGCGAGATCCAATTCTATAGCCATTCAAGCAAACTTCCCTCTGCCTCCGACTTCCATATTGTAGTCAATGCGAAGAACTTTGCCTATCACGTTCCCAATAGCTCGAATTACGGTTTTATTGTAGTATTGAATTGGAAGTCCAGGGAAACAAACCCAAGCTGCTAATGCGGTAAGTTTAACCGATCTTGATGAGAATCCTGGAGACCCAGGTTAGACCACCAAATTTGTCCCTCTAGTCATCCACAGTCCCTCTAGAAGAGCTCTAATGTAATCAGATTTTTTTGACAATTTGACGAGGAAATATTGGTTCTCAAGATCAACAATCTCAAAGCTTCCTTTAGGCTTCCACAAGTTTGGGATTGTTGCATGAAGGCCCTTATAGCTCATCCCTCCAGCCAACAGACGCACTACCACCCTCTGTTTTAGAGAAGCATTCAGCACATTCATAACCTTGTTCGAGAATCTTATACATGGACAACATCCTTTGTGATCAACGATAACATCATCATCATCCAACTCAATTTCACCATCCGGTAATAAAATCCATTTCGGGCTTCTCATTGTTATTGCCCATAAGCATTTCCTTGAATGACTTTGGCAAGGCTGGTTGTGTATCATCCATAGTAGTATCCAACATTGTGGGTTCGTTCACAGCTGTTCGGACTTTCTTTGGGTCTCTGTTAACAAGAATTTATGGTTGGTCTTCTTTCATCAAGTGGATAGCCGAGGCATAACCGGTATCAACAAAGTGTTCAGCCATGGGTTCCTCAGTCATACCTGAGTCACGGTCATCCTGGCGATCCGGTGGGTCTCCTTCGAGGAGGTGGACCGCATGGCGTTAATTTCCCCGTCGCAGCCACCTATCATAATAAGGATTCCAATAGAAACAATTCTACAACAAATCAAGCATAAATTCACACCCCAACCACGAGAATCTTCAATGCCAACCAAAACACTCTAGGCTAGAAGGAAGGAAGCCGGTCGGACACGAACTCAGTTCGATTTTCAGGGTCGCGGTGTACGATAGCCGAGATAATAGGGTTAGTTTTTGTTATGTGTATTTCTAACAATACTTCTAACGGTGCTCTTATAGTCTGTCAATAACAATAATTTCAAGTCATTTTAGAAATCAAGCGATACTTTAATAATAGAGACAAATCCAATAATGACATGGTAAATATGATCTATATCTCCAACATATCGGTGAGGTGTTATGGTAATTTCATTCGGGGCGGATTTAAGTTTGTGTCTGGGTGTCAGCTATGACTTTCGGGAACATTTCGTAACGGGGAGGATGCTTTCAAGTTTAAAAATCTGTAAAAATCTGTATGGTTATGTCCAACAGAGATATATCACTTACCGATAGCTTCTATCCCTTTTTCATCGATAAAAAAAAAAAATTTACTTTACAAAGTAGATATATTTTAATCTAAGTGACAAGGAATCTATATTATTTGCTTGGCTGGGTTATGAATGAAACAAGATGCACTTTATCCTCCGGTTCTATTTTGGAATGCGGGTCTTAACACGTTTTGTTTTTAATTTGAATTGCCCCTCTAACAAGATCATTACGCAAATGGATCGTTATGTTCTAAAAAAATATTATAGCTTTTCAATGTCATAGTAACATTATACATTGACAATTTATTACTTGGAAATTTTGATTAATACTTTTGGAATAAAGTTTATTAAGTCGAATTTCGTTGTGTTCCTAAAATTATTGTTGTGTAATGTTTGTATACTTAAGCCCAGTTCTGTTGTGTTCTTAGAATTATTCTTGCGTAATTAACTTCGCACTTCAAATGTCCCATTATGAATACGTCGAACTGTATTCAAATGTATTTGGGGTAAGGTTCTTCCAATTTTTTTTATAGTTGTTTTTTATGAAATTTAAACTTAAAATTTGACGTACAAGTTCCTGGTCACTACTACATGGCAGACCAAGTTCCTGGTCACTACTACATGGCTTATCGACCATTTTTTGACAGTTTCGTTCCGTTCGACAACACCACCACCACGGCAATTCTCCAATATATTGGTAACTCCACTGTCCCGTCATCAATTCCGTTTCCAACCCTGCCTAGTATTAGAGACGAGGTTGCTGCAGCGAACTATATCAGTCGCCTAAGAAGCTTAGCCAGCAAGAATTGCCCGGTTAATGTGCCTAAAATTATCGACCAACATCTTTATATAACCATCTCTCTGAATTTGTTGCCCTGCTTCAATTCAACTTGTGCTGGGCCTAATGGTGTTAGGCTCTCTGCAAGCATGAATACTGTCAGCTTTGTCACCAAAAATGTTGATTTACTTGAAGCATATTACAGGTATTGCATCTGTCTCTTTACCTTCAATTGCAGCAATTTGGTACTCGTCACAAAAAGTATATGCGCAAAGTTATCAAACTTCACAAGAAATATAATTTGTATTCGTAAACAAAAATTCAAAAAGAAATGTTTTGATGCAATTTCCATAAAAGACAACGTCTTTAAAATAAAAATAATAACACACACCAATCATGTTTTTTGCAATGTGTTGTAATTGTACAAAACAAATTATAAATCTTTTATTAAAAATATGTTTTATTCGTCACAATAAAACAAGTAATAAATCTTTTATTAAATATGTTTTCCAAGTTTAAGGCATAGATCTTTCCATCTTGTTGGGCTCTTCCAATTTTCACCAGAATTTTATTTAGCTTCACTCTTTTTTTTTTTGAAGAGAGCTTCACTCATTTATACGTTCAAATTTGTATTTACTTGGTAGCCTTTTAATTCATCCTGTTGTTACTTGAATAGTGGTTAAATTATATATATTGTCTCTCATTGTCTAGGTGAATTGGCCAAATTTTGCTTAAAAATTATTGGTAGTTCTCCTCATAAAGTGCTTTTTGACTGAGTTACGGCCGATTTCATTTACATACAAATTTGAAATTAATGAGTGAATATGTTAGTACAGGAATTTGCAAGGGGTTTTCGACAGGGATTTCCCAAATGAACCACCAAACTGTTTTAATTTCATAGGAGATGTAGGAAATACTTCATTGTACACGGCAACAGGAACAAAAGTGAAGATGTTGAGTTATGGTGATGCAGTTGAAATAGTGTTTCAAGGGACTAATATTGGTGCTGCAGAGAACCATCCCATGCATATACACGGGTTCAGTTTCTACTTGGTTGGAACAGGATCAGGAAATTTCAACAATGGATGGGTTGCCATTAGATTTTTTGCTAATAATCCTGGTAAGTTAGTTCTATATATTGTTAAGACCTATAGCCTATTCAGTTCATTTGTGTCATCTTTGTGTAATATTATTCTTTTTCCTATCTAAATATAGCCAATAACAACATTGGCCTCCTTGCATTAAAAGCAAACAAATAATATTGGCTTCCCATCAAAAGACATCTTATATAGAGAGGATAATTCTATATTATCTTAAAATATAACCTCGTGTGGATAACCACCATATAAGTTTGGAAATAACCAATGGATTTATAGTTAATTGGTACTGGAGTCAATTCCAATACTAAGGTGTTGTAGATTTGAAACCTGATGGGAGCAATTAAATTGAATTATATATGAAAAAAATGCAAGATCCCATCCATTATTCACATTTTCCCTTGGCCAAACAGATTTTAATGGTTATTGTAATTTGAGTTTTTAAGAATTATTACTAACAAAAACATAAATATTGATTTGAATCCACTGGTATTTGTATTTATTTCTGCAGGGGTATGGTTTGTTCACTGTCACTTGGAAAGGCATGCAAGTATAGGTATGGACATGGTTCTTATTGTGAGGAATGGCAACACTACAGCTACAAGTCTCCGTTCTCCTCCTGCATATATGCCACCTTGCTCTCATAAGAATCATCAATTGGTTCTTCAATATTCTTTCTAATTTTCATGTAGAGAAATGCTTGATGTCTTAATTCAACACAAATATAGATTACAAAACTGTCATGCGATAATTTTTTAATCTATATGTGTATTTTTTTAAAATGTTTTGAGTTAAGACACATTTTTTTCTTTTTATATAAATTATTCACATACAAAGTTCGTTCTTCCGCAATATAGGATATTTCTAATCTGAGTATTTATCCTCACTTTTTGTGAAATAGACACAGCGCATTATATTTTTAAAATTAAATAGTAATTACAAATATTACCATCATTATCAATTTTAAAGTAGAGTATATTTTATATTATTTAAATATATCATTTGATATCATTATTATTTTTTTATATTAAATATTAAAAATATTTTAAAAAATTACTCTTTAATCTTTTGCTGGGCAGCACTAACAAGGTTTAATTTCAATATTTGTAGACAAGAGCACAAATCTAGTGAGGAACAAATTCAACTTGTACTCTTGTCAAAAAAAAAACAAAAAGTTCAACTTGGGACAAATCTTTGGCCGCGAAGACACTCGGGATGTTGCTGGCTTGGGAGATTTGAAAATTATTTTTCGAATGACATTATTTTTCGATCCATTATGTTGTCCGTATATTTATAAGTGCAACTGTGCAAACATGGCAATATTTCATTTACTATTTTTTTTTTTCCTATAAAGGGGAGTCAGAGACTACCAGTAGTGGTATACCCCTGTTGGGTGTTACCATACAGACTAATACTCTCCGCTACAGAATATTACTTTGCTCGGTGGTAGTCGAAGGAGACTCACCGCAACACCTGCTAGGTGCCAACATTTAGCCAATAGGCCATGGAGATATCTGGAGCCAGGCTGAGGAGACTGGTGTGTCTCAAACCCGGGTTGGTTGCCACGAGACCTTGCTCCTTCCGCTGAACCACCCCATAGGGGGTAATATTTCATTTACTCGCCATGATGTATTTAGGTGCATGAATACTTATAATTACCTAGGCTCAGGCGTGGAGCTAGAAATCACCGAACATATGGCGGACCGTCGATGCTATGATGAACTAAAATGAAAATTTTTTGTAACAAAAAATATGCTGATATTAGAATACGATAAAATTACATTAAAAACAGTTAAAAATATAAAAAAGAGTACAAATCAAGCTGCACTCGTTTTTGTGGTGCGAGATAATTGTGCAATGAATCAATAACCTAACATTGCTTTAGAGAAAAATCTAAGCAATCATCATTAGGAAAAACACGGACCCAAACCAAAGAGGCAAAAACCAAAAAGAAAACAAGCAATTCGTTTGCAACAAAGTCGAAAGCCTCAAAGAGATACCAACAAAACCCCTTTACTAAATATTCAAAGTCGAGAAAGAAGTCTCTCATGCCTCTCTCTCACACCCAAATTCATCAAAAAATTAACCTAACACCATCTCAAAGCATATGATCTGCAATCAAATTATCATTCATCAATAATACACACCCTAAAATAAATCATGAAGTTGCATCACAGTACTCCAAATGCAACACAACAAACAATTAAAGGAAAATTGATAAAGATTTGACACACATGTAATATTCCATTCATTTATGTCAAGGAATACTGTAGCTTTCTAGCTAAGACCGATTTGATCTTGAGGATAATCGGACGTATTTCAGGGGTTAGGTGTCATCGAATCTCGAGGGAGGTCCGATACACGTTGGGGAGTGTGGAACGTTATGTATGTGATTGGAGGGTGAACAACGTGTGTTGTCATTGTGTACAACGTACGTTGTCGAGTGCGGAAGACATACGTTATCTGAAAAGCAGCAAAACGTACGTTGGCTTGGTCCAACGTACGTTATCTGGGATACGAGGATGATCAACGTACGATGTCATGGTAAGACATACATTGAGTTGTGTTTTCTCGAATCCGTGGCTACTGGATGCTTCATGACATACGTTGTGAGGTATAACGTACATTGTGCACCATGACAACGTACGTTGTCATTGAGTATGACGTATGTTGCCTTTGAAAATGTCGAAATGGTGTGTTTTGATCTGCAGCTCTTAAAACGGACGAAATCGACGTTTTCCGTCATTTTTCACTCACAATCTCTCCAAAATCGCTCTAAAACGCTCTCATCTTGGTTCCCCAACATTCTCAATCCATTTCTGAGGTAAGATCAACATCCTTTCTTAATTTATAACTCATTTTCATGCATTGATTCATGAAAATGCATTTTGTTCGAATTTGAAATGGGTTTCAATTTTC
>CAODLS011551668.1:0-10377 GCA_948243855.1 Flueggea neowawraea
GAGGCAGACCATCTATGGAAACCCGATCAATCCCGCACAAGCCTCTGTGATCAAATATACTACCCGACTTATCAAATTATTTATTTAAAATATTTATAAATGAAGTAAATCATATATATATATATATATATATATATATACAGTTTATCAAAAATATCAGTGAAAATATAAATCACCAGAGTAAACCCCAAAATACAAAGTGAATCCCAATATCCCAACAGTAACCCGATGTGGAGCACTATGACATAGCAAAGTAGAGTCCCGAACGAAGGCACTCACAATAGCCAAAAGTGTCTCACTAGGTCGAGGTACGGGTCAGATGTTGTGCGTCTAAAAAATGTCACCTGCGAACAAAGGTATAACATAGACAACAAAAGAAAAAAGGGGTAAGATTCCCTAGTGAGGAAACAGCACGTCAGACCGCCTCGTACGTGTCTCACAAAGACTGGTTTGAAAACCTTTTTCAAACTACTGCACACATATATAGATAGCATATAGTATACACACTATATACATAATACATTTGCTGAAATCGTTTTACCAAAACGTTCGCATTCATATCATACAACATGCATTCAGACAATATATACGTATATTTAAGGATTCATAGTACGGGATCAGTATCAATATTAATATAGCAGTGTGGACTCCGCCACCTGACTGCTCAATAAACGCGTGTATCTAGCCGGATACACGATCATCCCATTACCCCGATAACTAGGGCCTTGACAAAGTATTGGTATACCAAAGACTACGTACCCTGTAGCTGGGTGTCCCCATATTTTATGTGATACATACATAGTATTTCACATACAATCATGCAATATATTTTCCTTTATTCCATCTTTTACAAAATGCTCTTGTATATATATACCCATATATACTTTACATTTTCCATATCAAAAAGTTAGTTAATAATAATCATACACCCAGATTATTAATTAACCCAATAATTATTTGTTAATTTATGTCATAGCCAGAGATATCAAAAATAGCATACTTAATTTTGAAGACACAGCCTATGTGTCTAAAGCTGCTATTTCATTCACTTGGTATCCAAAGCCGTGGATCCAGTCAAATATCGATCGCGAGTGGCTGCTCCTGCTGGCAGGCGCACTGAGCTGTACATATACAGTTATAGCAAATATCAATATGTGGTACTGTGGCGGTACCGATGCATGGTATGCAAATGCAAATGTTGAATAACTCTCGATGACATCGAGAACTTATGCCAAAATACCCAAACTCTTATTTCGATCTATACCTGATCAATCAAACACTCACCTTGGCTGCAATTAGCCTCTCAAGCAAGGATCTAGCCTCAGATCCTACAAACAATCTCAAAATCATCAAGAATCCAAATCCCCAAATTCAGATTTCTTGACCCACTCGACACAAATCGTCAAATCTTGACACCCAACATTAGATCTATGTATTTCTAACATCTATCTATCATAATACATCAGATACAACTCTGGATCTGATGAGAGATCTACCAAATTCGGAACCCTAGCTCGGATCAAATCCATTTTGTTCAAACATGAAATCCTTGGAAACCGAAGCTAGATTCCAGTGGTTACAACCTTAACCAAGCTTAATCTATCCATATTTAACTTCTTTTGCAATAGAAAAGGAAGATCTGAACAAAACCCCAAAATCCGTTCAAAACCCTAGATGAACAAATATGAGGTGAGATGACAGAAAGAAGAGATCAAATAACGATTCTTACCTTCAGAATCACAATGAAAGTGTTGTGGAGTGATTGCAAGTACAGAGGAGTGGTTGAGAGAGTGATTTCGATGGTTGAGATGAGTTATGACAGAAGAGTCGTAGGTGGGTGTATTTATAGACCCTCGAAACTGAAACATGGCATTTCATTTAATGCCCAAGGAAAAGGCTCATCTACGCGTGTTGAACCTTCCTCTAAGCACATTGACCGAGTACTACGTGCATAGACGAAGCTCCTGTGTGCATAGACGGCAGATCTGGCAATCTTTCTCTCATAGATCAACGATCAATGTGCACACATCCAAACATTCTCGATCGAAGTTTAACAACTCAAAACCCAGAATTTCTCTGAAGTCTTGACGGAATACCATCAAATTCCGGTCAAAACAAACGTGATATTATATGGTCAAAAACTCGTGACCGTGTGAACTAAGCCAGTACACGGTCTGGGACACAGCCGTGTCCTTCTCGGGTTCTTCCAAACAATGCACAAAAGTGTTTTTTCCTTCTCCAATCCGTCCCACTTTGACTTAACTCAATTCTTTCAAGGTTTGGCTTCAACATTCTTTAAGAAAATCAATTCAACTTAACAATTATCCACTTTGAATTGAATTTTCTTTTCCTTTTAATACAGAATAAAGAACCACTCCTCTTCCACGCCCCCGAGGGGCCTCAAGCTCTGCAATCATAAACCAATTTCAAGCCAAGCTCAAACTTTCTCCACTTGCTAGCTTTGCCTCTTTACCATCCACACCAATCAACAAATCACAATGCATCCTTTCAGCATTATCAAAGGATTGCAACTCACCGTCTATTGTACTAGACCTCTTTCCTGCACCCTTATTCAGAGCCATTTTTTTCGGTTCACTTGTTGCTACAATATGTGAATCAACTATTCCAGAGTCTCAATCACAAACTCCACCTTTTCCACAGTTGAACTTTCAACAATCATAACACCATTTGATACCATTGAATTACCAACAAAGGCGTAAATGCCATTTCGCAATTTACCCTTCATCACTACTGAACCTTTGAACAACCGAATCTCTCCACCTGTTCCAAAGAAACCAAAACCTTGCTTAGCCAAAGCACCAACAGAAATCAAATTTCTTCGCAACCCCGGGACATACCAAACATCAAGTTTTCTGACCATGCCATCATACATCTTGATCTGCAATGAGCCACTACTTTCAACACTCAACTTCTCACCATCTCTCAATTTCACACTGCCTCTCCATTCTCTAAAAGAATCAAACAGTTTTCTAGAAAAAAGGTCATGTGATAAGTTGCACCAGTGTCAACAACTCAGTTATCTTCAGATCTAGATGCAGTAACTGTAAAAACTTCACTGCTTTCTCCCTCATCAGAATTATCCTGAATCCCTATAGAATTATTTTGAACCAATGTTGCCCTTGATTCCTGAATATTTCTCTTATTTCTATGTGGACAATTCTTCTTAGTGTGCCCAATCTCCTTATAGTGAAAACATCTCAACTCAGATTTATATGATCCACAGTTTCTACCATTACTCATATTCTTTCCACTCCCTATAGTTAAGCCAGACCCTACATTGTCTGCACCAGAACTAGAAACTGACATCTTCAGTTCTTTAGACAATAGAGCATCCTTAACATCATTAATCAAGATTCCATCTCTACCATACGTTATAGTATCAACAAAACTCTCATAAGATCCAGACAAGGAATATAACAGAAACATGGCTTGATCTTCTTCCTCGAGTTCAACACCTTTCAAATCTAATATAATTCTATTAAAATTATCAAGATGTTCTTTTACCTGCATCCCTTATGTCATCTTCAATGTATGCAAACTGCCTTTTTTGATAAAGTTTGTTTGACAGAGATCTCTTTTGATACTTACTCTCCAGTTTTTTCCACAAGCCTATAGCAGTAATTTTATCAGTTACCTCCCTCAAGACTTCATCTGCCAAACTCAAGAGAATTGTACTATGCACACTCTTCACAATCTCAACTTTCTGCCTTGCTGTTAGTTCTTCAGGTAATTTCTCTACACATTCTATTGCCTCCTCGCACTTCTGCTGAACCAGAATCGCCTTCATCTTCAACTTCCATAGCGTGAAATCATTTGACCCATGAAATTTTTAAATCTCGAATTTATACGAAGACATCTTCTTTATATAGAGTGAACCCCAAGAATTTCTACATAAACTTTTGTGGCTCTAATACCACTTGTCAGGGAAAACAAGCGATAGAATAACGCGAAAATAATGTAGAGATCACACTCACACACAAGAACAAAAGAATTTACATGGTTTGATCAATTCGTTCTATGTCCACGGGCAGAGAGAGCGAGCTATTCTTTATTCTCTTAGAAAACAAGCCATATTGGCATACAACGGTGACCAAAGGCTTACAAGATTGTTCCCAATCTTAACAAGACGTTCAAGTCTTATACGAGGTTTACAAAATATTCCTAAGTCACCTATTTATATGTTTACAAGGAATACAAATCAAAATAAACCATCCCAGACTCTAAAATCCATCCTAAACACATCAATTATGAAGACACATGCAAGGAAGAATAAAACACGGGCAATGGCATTGAAGACACGGTCGAAAACTCGTGACCGTGTGAACTAAGTTAGTGCACGGTCTAGGACACGACCGTGTCCTTCTCGGGTTCTTCCAAACAACGCACAAATTCGTTTTTTCCTTCTCCAATCCGTTCCACTTTGACTTAACTCAATTCCTTCAAGGTTTGGCTTCAACATTCTTCAAGAAAATCAATTCAACTTAACAACCTACCGTATGCATTTTTTCTTGTAGTATACTATTTATAGATGTGTTAGATGGGCATTCCTACATTATATTCAAGAAGTCCATTTATTATATTATTTAATAAGGCCTTTTACTAATTAAATTTAGCCCCACAATCATGGTTTTTATCTTGACCAAATTGAATTTGACTCAACTCATTATGAGCGGACTATTTTTCCTCGTTTGAGATATTAAACATTACTCATTAAAGATTCTAACTGTATATCCTTTGACCATATATAAGAGATAAATTTTGTTAAATATTCATGCAAATCATCATAACTGAGAACCCAAATTTTTAAACTTTACATTCAGATTCGTTGTCGTTCCTGCTGTAGAGGAAGGAAACAATTGTTATATCTCATCAAAAGAACTAGTTCCAAATATATGCATCAACCTGCTTCAGTACATATTTGATTAATGTTTAAAACACTAAATGAGAGATATATAAAATTAAATGTAACGTGATATTAGAAAATGAACAAAAAAGGTTTTTTCCATGATGAGTTCCTTTGATGTAATTAATTACCAGTGTCCCTTAATTTGGTGTAGCTAGGAATCAGGTGGAGTAATCATATGCAAATGCAAGTATGTCCAATTCTATCCACCTCATTCTTGCTCTGTCTTCTTATTCAGGTAAATAATTTTTTCCAATTTCATGATCGAACTTGTCAAAACTGACCCTTCGACTACCCCAACCAACACATAACATCTTTTTTTTTTTTGGCAAAACAATTCTTTTTTCTCACCTGAAGTTGCTGACTATACTAGGGCTCTGTTTGTTTGGGTGAAAATGCCTTCCAGGAAAACGTAATGCTTTTATAGTCGAGTATCTAGGTTTCCAGGAAAGGATAGATTTGAGGGATCTAATCATTCAATGTTATTCTTATGGCTTCATTTGAAGAAGTTTTGGTGCTTATGAACAAGGCTTTGTTGTGATAAATGTCCCTTTAATCCAAATTCATTGTTGCAATTTTGCTGCGAAGAGGCACGCTCAAATGTATTTGTAATAATCTTTGCTTCTAACTTGATTTTGGTTATCCCTTAAACGCCCATATCATGTTGATCAAATAAAACATGAGCAAATGGTTTTCGTTTCTGGTAATGCCAATAACCGAGCTAGCCAGGAATCGGCGGACGTGGGTCGGTGATAGAACGGGATTGAGGACGACACTTCAACCCCTAGACCAGAGATGTGTCGACGGTGGAAAGATAAGGGTATTCCGGACGGGAAGTGGGGCTGGCCAACCCCGGCCGCCCTCACCTCCCTCCGCCCCTTCTAGGACTGTATTTGCCTCCTGTCTACTTATTGATTGTGATTGTGTTGGCAAAAATTTGAAGCACGTACTTTTTGTGCAGTTTTCAAGTGCAATGTTCTCGATTTGTTGTGTTGCAGGCAGAGAAAACCCAAACCACTTTGAACCTGTGAAACATTTGTGCTGCAAATGAGTTTTTCACATCTAGGTTCATGTCTATTGATACCTGCACATGTGTTACTTGACAAATTTGCACGTCTGTCTTGGCTAATTGTTTGGTTCTGTATGTCTTATGTTCACCACTTCAGCGCAGGGTTTGCAGATTTGAGAAAGTTAAAAGCAGTGAGGTAAAAGAGAAAAAAAAAAAACAAGTAGAGGCTGAAGGATCATCTAACTCCATCAGAGACGAAGAGAAAGAGAAGGTGAAGCCAGAAGACTAAGAGCTTCAGAGAACGAGCAGTAGAAGAAGAAGCAAACCCAGAAAGAGCAGCTAAAAAGTACAGATGCTTATTTTTTTCCTTTTAGCTGTCTATGAATTTTCTTCTGCAGAAATTCCAGAACGTGTAAAAAAAAAAAGAAGGAAAGAACATAATCGATTTTTGGTAGGGATTGTGAAGTGGGTTTTGTTCATGATGAAGCTTCTCGGTTGGTATCATGATTTGTTTCTTTCTTATGATAAACAAGGAAGAACGGGCTTTAACATTGTGTAATCATCTTCTGGACGTCATCAAATCATTTTTATGTACAACCAAAGAAGCCTAAACAATCACACTTCTTTTCTCGATTAGTTCAGTTTGCTGCTCTGATTGGTTCTTATTAATTATTCTCATTATATAATAATTACTTTATTTATTACTAAAACTAATCCAAGTCATATTAATACAGGATGTTTACTAATCAATGATTTTGATTTCAAGTCCGTGTTCCTGTCCCTATATTTCCATACATAGATAAATAAAATATGTTGTTTCTCACTTTCTATCTGAATCATGTATTTGTTTTGTCGATAATCAAGATGTTATTTAAAAAATAACTAGACTACATTTTGGTTCTAACGTATTAATCATAAAAATAATTTTGAACAGATAATAAAGATATAATTTTAAAAGCTTTAAACTAGTAGAAAAAAAAATTCTGTGAAACAAACGCTAAAAAATATTTTCCAGCTCATTTTTCATGTGATCACTAAACATTGAAAGATAAATTTTAGAAAAATATTTTCCGAAATTTATTTCCCATGGATAAATATTTTATCAATTCCGCCAAACAAATGGAGCCTAGGATCCAACAAAATTGCCATCTCATGGAAAATGACCCGTACTGAAACATGAATAAATTAAAAAATGATAGGTGGAGTTTATTTTCCTTTTAAAAAAATTAGTCATGCTGAAAAGCTCATGAGATGAGAGCGTAGAAAATGATAAATTAAGGACATTGATTTCACACTAAGCATACAGTTTCGCTGTAAAAGGAAATAAATATATGATTAGTCCATCTTGATCAATCAAAGCTTATCCATGGAAGGACATAGCATGTTTTATGTGAGTCAGCAGGCTCTTGAAATGACCAAGATGCACAGATGGCAACAGATACAAGACGCCAATCTTTATATTTGTTTTCTCCGCATGCATAGCATATACCCGTTTATATGCTTCAATCCCACACAGTTTCTATAAAACTATATAAAAATGAACCTTTCCACAGATACTGGCATCAAGAATTCAGTGGCATCAACATTTCTGATACTCATGCCATGGTTCATGCTCTCTATAAGGCATATATCTTTCTACAATTCATATTTCCTTGGCCTTTAAGCAGAAAGCATTGAATATAAGTATCTTTGTGACCGATGAGCATGTCGCTCGTTGATAGCACGGTACAAATAATGAGCTGAAAAAAAGTGCAAATCATTGTGCAGGTTGTTCCATACGTGTGGTACATGGCCCTTGCCACCTTTCCAGCAGGAATACTAGGTTTGGTGTCGTGAATTTCCTGTTGAGTATTGCTACACCGTGCTTATTAGGACTAGTCATTATGCAGATAAGTATTTTATATTAAAAATTTTACTAATAATGTCTAATTTTTGTTTTCAAAAAATATGAACATAACATGTAATTGCATGATAAAAAAATATGTATTATTAAAAAACATGATAAAAAATAAAATATGTATTATTAAAAAACTTTTAAAGATGGGTGAATTAGAGTTTTAAAGAGTTTAAAATTTTATTGAAAAACTTTTGTAATTCAAAGCAAATAACAAAGTTTTTACAAAAAAAATCAAAGTTAAATGCGGAAGAAACTTAAAACCAAAGATCTAATCCATACACAATAATATAAATTAAATGTAAATGCAAAGCAAAGTAAAGAGAGTAAGTGAGAGAGAAAATCAAAGCACAGATTTATAGTAGGTCAGTCATCTTGACCTACATCCATTTCTCTAAATCCAATAGAGAATTTCAATTAACTAATCACTTCCTCTCTTGCGGGTGGAGGAAAATCGTTACACCTTGTCTTTACAGGCTCAACAAGAAAACCGAATCCCTAATTTTTGCGAATTCAACAAGAAAACAATTACCACTTGTTTCCAGGACAAAACAAGGAAAACAAACCTTTAATTTTTGCGGGTTTAACTAGAAAACCCTTTGCTACTAGTTTTCTAAGGCTTACTAGTAAACACTTTTATTTTTCTAAGGCTCAACAAGAAAACATAATTACCCCAAGCAAATAACATGGCTTGTTACAAAATCAACCCAAGAGTATGACACATTTATGCTTACACCAATCCAGAAATAAGATTGCAATAAACAACTCAAATAGGTTAGAGATGTAGAAATGAGATAATAAATGAGAGATAAATATATCAAAGTTTGCCGAATGTTTTTCATATTTTTCTTCTGATCTGGGACGTCTATTTATAACAACTGTTAAGGAAATAGTCGTTGGAGCTTCAAAATAGCCGTTACGAGGTAATAGAAATTCTGATTTAAATGACATCAACCTTTACTACGTGCATTGTTGTCCATCTATACGCGTAGCTCATTGTTCCATCTGAGTTCCGCGTGTGTTGACAACAAATCTATGTGCGTTGCTAGAACTCCATTGTTTACTGCCTTGAATAGATCAACATCTACGTGCTTTGCTCTGATTCTACATGCGTAGACTCATAATCCGCATGCTTTGTACAACGTTCTGCATGCATTGATCTGAATTCCAGAAAATGCAATTTTTCTCCCAGTGGCTTGCTACGTGTGTTGTTGCTCCTTCTACGTATGTTATTGAATCTTTAAGATTGCACGCTTGATTCTTCTCGTGATTTGCGTTAAAGAATATTCAAACTTAGATTCTGATGAGCGTCTTGGCTTTGTCAGCTAGTCCAGTTCATCTTCATCTACGTGCGTTGCACGGCCATCTACGTGCGTTGAGCTTCTTTTTAAAGATCACACCTTTACTCATCTACGTGCTTTCAATTATTCTCAACGTGCCTCTGCGTGCCTTAGTCTTCTCCTCATCAATTCGACATTCGTCTGCATGCATTGCACCTATTCTGCGTGAGTAGATTCAAATTTTGCGTGCAACAGCGTGCTTTGATAGTTCTTTAAGTGCTTTGTTGCCAAATATCAGCAAGTCTATAAATTTGCATATTTCTCATGGATGTTTTAATTTCATCATCATCAAAACTAAACTCAACAACCTCCCCGTTTTTTACGATGAAAAAACATTCATGAATTTGAACATCTAATCAATGAAAAATAATTTGATCAAGGATTTTAGTCCTTGTCACTTGATTAGCTTCATACGATAATATTCATGATGTTCAATGCAATAAGGATACTAATTGTTGTCAAAGCAGTAGATAATACAATGCAACTACAAATTCATGCCATATTCTCCCCCTATTTGTATCTTAAAAAAGGACATGAAAATTCAATATTCTCCCCCAGTTAATCAAAGGAAATAAAAAAACAAATATAACTCCCCCTAAGCAAAAGCATTTATCACAGAAATAATTTTGGAATTAAAACTCGCCCTTTTTGTTTCAAAACATGCATATCAGTAAGAAGATATCTCCCCCTTTGAAAAAATCATAAAATCAACATCAAATAAGCAATATATAATGTATGTTTAATGTATATTCAAAACATTTGGAACATATATATAAAATTAATTCATTAAATCAATGTAATGTATGTTTAAAACATCAAATAAGCAATACGCACATATACAAATAGATCAAAATAAAATAGAAATTTAAGTTTTAAGGGAAGGGTACCAAATTTTCTCATTGCCTTTGATTGATGTCAAGCATATCCCTCCAATGTTGGATCAAGGGACATCAACAATAAGTTCATTATGTGTTTTGATGATGAACAAAAGGTTTTGATGAAGTGCAAAACATTTGAGTTGAAGCAAAACACATTGGAAAGCTCGGAATTGTGAAACAAAGACTCTGATGCAGTTAACGTACGTTAGTGTGAGTTTAACGTACGTAGCAAAGGCCTCACGTACGTCAAGAAATAGTCACGTACGTTAGAGAAGGCGTGAATACAAGCAGAAACCACTAGAATGTTGAAAGTTGTGTCTAACGTACGTAAG
>CAODLS011551702.1:0-11044 GCA_948243855.1 Flueggea neowawraea
TATTCATATGAATACATCCATTGATACGCATCACATTAGCATGATTAGACATTTCGGAGAATATTTATATGATACGTAGGTGAGTTTAACAATGCATCATTTGTTTCTATTTGTTAATATGAGATTAAAATTTCCTAAAAATTTTATAGATCGATAAATAGTGCATCGGTGGAAAAGGTACGCATTATAAGCAAAATAGATGCAACTGAGGGCAAAGTGTCCTTTAACGATTCCGTCATTTTTTTTAGGTAAGGACCAAAAGTTTATATTCAAAATTTTACAGATCAATAGACAGCAATGTGAAATAAAAAGGGAATAAGGATCAAATAAGAAAAAAGAAGTGGGGAATTATTACTATTGGACCTCATAAGTATATGCCACCTCAAACTTGATTATAATATAAAAAAATACTACATAAATGGCTACAAGTATGGCCATTTTCATTCTTATTCAGAAGAGAGGTCAAAATAAAGGGAAACAATTGTGAGAGGAAAGGAAGAACAAATTGGAGGAGGAAAATTCATAAGGAAGCTAAGAAATTGTCAAAATTGTGTATAGAACAATGATTCATGCATACTTTGTATCTTATAGATCAAGGTAAGTGAATTCCTTTATTCCTCTCTGCATATGAATCATACAAGAATGTGTTTAGGGTTTGGATTTCAAAAGATTGCAGTAGAACATGAATCAATCATTAATTTTAGTGATTTGGTTGATAGGTCTGTTAGGGGTCTTGATTTCTGTTCGAAATTCCATGGTTCTGTTAATGACCTTAGAAATGGATTTAGACAAAACTCAGAACATGAACTTTTTTAGTAAATGTCTCTTCTACGAGTCTGTGAAATTTTGGAGTTATTGTAATTGTGTAGTATGAGATATGATTATTGAAGTAAATGCTATTTTGGGAATGTTCTATTTTTCAGCACTACTGTCAGGTTTTGAACTCCGATTTATATGGCCTTAAAGACGTAATTGCTTGTTGGTAAAAACATAAAAGTTGTTTTAATGTGTTTAGAATATTTCTGTAAAGTTTGGTTATAATTTGATCTGTATGAAGAGAGTTAGGTTCAACAAACTATAAGCTGTCCACCTGAGACAATTCTGTTATGAAACTGTAAATTTGAAAAATTGGTCAAATTGTTTTATAAGGAATTAAGAGCTGATATTTGGTAGAAATACACTATTATATGTCTGATATATGAGGATTAAATTTAAAGGCAGGAGGATTTGGTTTCAATGTTCAAACATGGAGAAGAAATAGGTTGTCCAGAATTGTATAAAACAGAACTTTAACTACCTTAAGCATAATTTATTTTCCGATATAATTGGATTGTTTTCTTTCCAATCAAATGAAAAAACTCATTCATAATAGGTTATTAATAAGACTTCATTTGTTCAAAGCATAACATAAACATGAATTGCATAAAGAAATAAGGAATTAGAACTAATATGATTATATACTATAGGACCTAGAGCAGTAAAGAGGATGCAGGATCAGGTTTTTAGCTCGGATTATCTATCCTGAGCAGGTAAGTATAAACTTGAGACTAAGTTCAAATGTGTGTTATATAATTGTATGCATGTTTTTGCTAACTAAAGTGATTCTCTTGATGTGAATACATGGATAAATATATGATTACTTGCTTATATGTATTACATGTTATAAGTTGTGAATTGCTTATGATTTGTTATATAGATATGTTGAGACTGTTAGTGATGTATACAGAATGAAATGCATCATATGTATGTCGGTTATATGATTGGATGTTGATGCATACATATATGACATAATAAAGGAGTTGTAACCATCGGCTTTTGTATTCGCTTTTTACATTGGACATACGGGTCAAATTTATACTGGACCTACGGGTCAAATTTATACTGGACCTACGGGTCGATTTCATATGATGCTGGTCAAACAACTATACAGATATACAGGAAATTTCGGGGCGGTACTTGGCTTGCTTGGTCACAACAAATAAAATGAAATACATAGTCATATCCACATGTTTATGTATTGTAGTTATTTGAGTATATAATTAATATTTGTGTTTACAGGAATTTAATCTATGACGGTTTATACTTATTGAGTTGCGACTCATATAAAGCACAAATATTTTTTCTAGGTCAGGTGAAGATAGATTTTTGTTGTACATAGCTTCCAAAGGATAGACATCAGTACATCACAGGTCGGTCGGTTGATGCCACGTGCTCCCTTCTCCTCCTCATTTACATTTTGCTAGTTTTACACGTGTAGAGTTTGTAGTATAGTGAACTTAATATATGTACATATTAAAAAATTTTGTTTATACGACTTTATGTAAGATGTTTGATATGTTCATATATATAATATGATGAGCTATGTGTTTACTTTCTAATGGTTTAAATTATTACGCTATACGTCATAGGAAATAAGGGTGTTACAAGCCTAGCCTATTAATAACTCGAGTTGGCTCTTCAGTAACTCGAGTTGAATATTTGCACCTGATGGTCTATTTTTCTTCTTCACTTCTGGACACAATGGTTACACCAATAAATCGAGTTGGACAACAATATAACTCGAGTTATCCTTGAACGAATGTCCACATATCAAACTTAATTTTGTTCATCATAAAAACACAAAGGGATCCAAATTTTAACCACCCTTGGTTCAACACCCATCACATTCTTTCTTGATTTTAACATTTAAACCCAAACACATTTCCAATTATTAGCTTCCTTTGCACTAGGTGTACTCTCTTGGTTTTGATCTTTTGAATGCTCTCTTGTGTGTGCACTAGGGTTCCCCTTTTGTTTCTTTTCTCCTAAAGAAAGTGGTGTGGGGTTTGTGGACAACATGCAACAAGACTACCATTTTAGCATCATTGTCACAAGCATCAAGTGTGGCCATTTTCGAATTGCTAAAAACATTAAAGTCTTGTGTTTCACTCCATACCCTAAAGGTCAATTTTTCCATGTTCACATCAATTAGAGCTCTCCCCATTGCTAAAAATGGTCTACCAAGAATAATGGGGAGCTCAATAGTATTATCCATTTCAAGCATATAAAAATCAGCGAAAAAATAAAATTTACCAACCTTGACCAAGACATTCTCCACAACTCTAAGAGGGTATTTGATGGAGCAGTCAGCTAGTTGGAGCAAAACGATTTTCGGCACAAATTCTCCAATCCCAAGCTTGTTGAATATGGAGGATGGCATGAGACTGACCGAAGCTCGTAAGTCACACAAGGACTTCTTGATGTCCACATTTCGAAATGAACAAGGAATTATGAAACTACTGGATCCTTAAGCTTTGGAGGTAGTTTATTTTGCAATACCGCACTACACTCTTCAGCTAGAGTAACCGTGGCATACTCTTTCAATTTCTTTTTGTTTGAGACAAGCTCATTCAAAAAGTTTTCATAATGGGGCATATGAGCAATTGCCTCAATGAAGGGGATGTTCATTTGGAGCTTCTTGAACATTTCCAAATACTTCATGAAATTGTTCTCCTTAGTGTGATCCTTCAACTTTTGAGAAAATGGAATAGGGGCACATAAGGCTTGACCTCACTCATTTGGTTAGAAGGGATCTATTGGTTTTGCTCTTTTTCTTTCTTAGCCTCTATACCAATGTTGGCATTTTCCACCACATTGTCTTTGCCCTTATCTCTTTTAAGCAACTCCCCCACACTTGGCTCCTCCATCTCTTTTTCATTTATCAAGGTAATAGCCATTACACTCTCTCTTGGGTTAACTTGGGAGGTACTTGGTAGCTTCCCATTTTCCCTATCTGAAACCGCCTTGGCTAATTGACCCATTTGTCTCTCAAGATTTTGGATAACTTGCTCCACCTTGGCATCCCTAACTTCCACCTTAGACATAAATTGCATAAACATGTCCTCCAAGGGTGGTTTTCTCTGTTGGTTGGCTTGTTGGGGTGGTGGTTCGGGTTGAGCTTGGTTATTTGGTTGAAAGAGTGGTGGTCTAGGTTGATATCCCAAAAATCTCATAGGTCTAGGTTGGTTTGTAATGTTGGTGTTTGAATCCATCCAAAAAAAATTTTGGATGTTTGCACCAACCCGGGTTATAAGAGTTTGAGTATGGGTCATTCCTAGGTCGAGGCTTCCCAAAATCACCCATATAATTCACCTTCTCACATCCAACACCTGCTTCTCAAGCCATCCCACAAATCAACTCATTATGTCCCATCAATCCACAAAAAGAACATTATTCTCTAGCCATGGCATTTCTATATATCAACACATTCAACTTCCTAGACAATTCATCAACTTGGGAAGCTAGATCGAAAGAATTGAGGTTACCTCATGAATGCCCATTCTTCTTCCTCTCACTGCCTTTCGTTGAGAGTTGGTGGCAAGCATCTCATAGATATCATAAACTTCTTCGGCCGTCTTGTCACCAAAATAACCTCCCGCCGCGGTGTCCACCAAAGTTTGCCCATGCATTGTGAGCCCATCATAAAAAAAAAATTGTATGAGCAATGCCAAAGAGAATTGATGGTGGGGGCATTGGCTCAACAACATTTTAAACCTCTCTTGTGCTTTATGAAATGGCTCCCATTCTATTTGAGAGAAAGAACAAATTTTACTCCTTAATTCAACCGTCTTTTGAGGAGAATAAAACTTCATCATGAATTTCTCATATACCTCCTCCCAAGTGCCAAGAGATCCCTCCAGAAGATTGATCAACCAAATCTTGGCTTTATCCTTCAATGTGTAGGGAAAACATTTCATTCTTAATTCATCTTCCACCAAGCCATGTAAAGGGAATGTTTGGATGATGATGTGGAATTCCCTAAAGAAAGTCAATGTGTCCTCCGAAGGCAAACCATGAAATGATGGTAGTATGGTGAAGTGAATGTTCTTCAACTCATAGTTTCTTGCTGCTGGACTCAACCGAATACAAGAAGGAAAAGCCCCAGTCACTGACCTTTGAATCTCTCTCATGCTTATTCGACCCGGTAATTGGTTCCCAACATCACCTCCTTGAGCTTGCTCAATTCTAGGCTCCTCAACCTCAACATAAAGTCTATCCATCCCTTCCATCCTTTCCCTTCTTTGATTAGCATGATTTGCCCTTAAAACCCTCTCTATTTCAGGAATCAAAGGGACAACCTCTTGATTTTTCAAACTTCTAGTGCATCTCAAAAGCATAAACACCTACAATTGCAGAGGAAGCAACTAATTAAAAAATAAAAGAAAATATCACAATTAGTACGCCGCTCCCTGACAACGGCTCCAAAAACTTAATCGAAGTCTAGCAAGCATACTAGAATCGATGTAGTTTTACCTATGAGGATTCCAAGAGATATCAAACCCAAGGGAACGAGATTTGAACCAAGGGTTACTAACATTTGGATCCCTTTGTGTTTTGATGATGAAAAAAATTAAGCTTGATATTTGAGTATTTTAGGATGGTCGTTCAAATCCTAACTCGTGTAAACAAAGATACAACTCGAGTTAACATTGATGTCTAGAAGAGCCAAAGTATTAAAGAAAAATCAAACCATCAGCATGGAAATTCAACTCGAGTTACAAAAGATACAACTCGAGTTAATCAGTGGCTAGACAACTCGAGTTACACGTTAGTCCAACTCAAGTTATTCAAGGTCTATACAACTCAAGTTACACGGTTGCCAACTCGAGTAAGAGGATGACCCAGAAGCTGTTGATCAAGTGCTACAACGCGAGTAAGAACATGCATAACTCGAGTTAAATAAAGGCTAACTCGAGTTAAATATCCTGGAGTAAATTTAACTCGAGTAAGATAATTGGATAACTCGAGTTAGAAATTAGAGGCAAAATCTGACACAATCCAACGATCATGTTTATGGATAACTCGAGTTATAATTGGACAACTCAAGTTAGAGGTCAAGAACCCATAATTTTCAAATGGATAACTCGACTTACATGAAAGGATAACTCGAGTTAGAGACTTGTGTCAGAACATTAAATGAAGGGCTGCTCTATCTCACAACGGCTTCAATCAATCCTCCAATGGTCATATCGACTTGGAAAGTTATAAATACACTCAAGACATATCAGAGAAATTGTTGTTAACTATTGGCAAACATCTTACAACAACATCAAGCTTTCTTGTGCTCAATCTTGCAAATCATTCATACACCTCTCAAGATGGTTTTACACTTGCAAATTCATTGTTGCTTGAGAGTGTTCATTAATTTCGTTCTTCCTTATTAAACTTATCTTTTTATTTGAGAGATGAATATTTTACTTGTTTGTCTATAAAATAAGGGTTGTATTGGTTTAATCTTGCACCTTGAAGCAAGAGTTTGTAGAGGTCTAATCTTGCACCCATTGAAGCAAGAGTCATAGTGGATTCAAATCTCAAGGGGAAGCTTGAGGAGTGGACGTAGGCTAAGAGGGTTGAACTACTATACATCGTGGATTTGTTTTCTCTATCCCTTATCTCTTTACATTATTATTTATGTGAATTGGATAAATTTTGCTTACTTTGTTTTTGTTTATCTTGAATATTTTGATAATTGCAAAAACGTTTTTAAACAAGCGTTAAAAATTAGAAATCCAATTCACACCCTCTTGGATTGTCATTTTGGGCCAACATATATATATACACACACACGCACGCTAATACATAGTAGCGTTTGAAAATATTTTTCCAAAACGTTCGCAAATAAAGCAAACAGCAGGCACAAAAAACATATCAAATACAGTTTCAGAGTCAAAACATATATTGTGAATATGGGACCATATCAAATGTGAGAATCTGGCACTAAAACATATGTGATGTGGACTCCACCACTAATCATTAACACGTCATATGTTGGATCAGAACACATGGTTACCGCCATCCCTAGTAGCTGAGATTTCTCAAGGCATTGGTATACCAAAAGCTACTACTACCCGTAGCACGGGTGCCCCATATTAGAAAACCAAAATAATGTTATACTATTACATAGTATAAAATCAAAGCATGCAATTAGCATCAAAATTCGTAAGAAGATATATAATACATATATATCAGCTTCAAAATACAATACTAATTATTAAACACATAACCAATTTATTAATTAGTCAATCTTCAGATTAATCCATATTCAAAATAGCATGTCCAGCATAACAAAAACAATAGTATTTTTGAGACACGCCCTATGTGTCTGAAGCTGTTATTCACTCACTTGAAAATCCAAGCACAATCGTCAGTCAAGTCCCGCTCGTCGGTGTCTGGTCTCGCTGACAGGAATAAGAAGCTGAACAAGCAAATATATATCAACAGATCTATCAAAAATCCATCGAAATATGGTATTGTGGTTGTACCAAATGCTATGCAATGCAAATGCAAACTCGAACCCTCAAAAGATCCCCAAAATCTATTTCAAATGATGTTCTATCATTCTTAATCAAAAATTCAAAATCAACATAAAATTACAGTGTGGTCCCCAACCAATGTAAAATTATATTTTAGTCCCCGAGACTTGGCAAATTACAAACTAGTCGCCAAAGTATCCTAGAATTTCTAACTAGTCCTCAAAATAGTTAGAATCCTCAAATATGTCCTTTAACTAGTCCCCAAAACTCAATTTAAAATCCGTATTCAATGGCTCCATGAACAAACAACATCCATTCTTATATTTCCACTTAGATTCATGTTTCTCCAAGTCCCACATACATAAATCTATCAAAAACAACCTCCAATCTAACCTAGAATCCAAGCAAAACCGAACCCTAACCTCATTCAAACCCATTTTCGTTCTTCAACCTTTCTAGCAAATAAAATGCACAAAATGGAAGAACAATTCAATAAAGATTGATGGACTTACCTCAAAAATGGAAGAGGAATGGATTGAGGCAAAGGAAGACGGATTTGGGATGGATTTGAAGTGAAGAAATATGAGAGAAGTGGAGAAGACGAAGGTAATCGGGTAAGAGGGTTTTATAAACACAACATGTCAAAGCGCAGCATTTTGGGGCTGTTTTAATTGACGAAACGCGGGTGTCAGCCAAGAGATGAGCATTTCACACCCTCCATGTCACGAGTCGTTGCGAGCCTGCAACCGGTGCACGAGGTGAACCGTCTATGGGAGTCCGGTCCGTCTCGCACAGGCCTTATAGATCATAACATACTACCCAAAGCAATTAATTAAAATATTTATTAATCAAAACATTTGTTATTTAAAAACATACGATAAAATAAACATTTATCATAAATGAAATATTCAAAACATATATATATATATATATATATATATCTTGGTCGGATTTTGATCGATTCGAGATTTGGGACGTTTTGGTGTAGTTTTTTGCCGAAAGAACTGAACGTGTAATTTTACATAATTCTGAATCATTTGTGGATCAATTTGATATTTAGCATGTTGGGCACTAATTTGCAAATTCTGAGAGTTAGAGGACTAATTTGCAAATTTTAACTACTTTGAGGACTATTTGGTAATTTGAGAATACTTTGAAGACTGATTTGAAAATTTTGCAAAGTTTGGGAATTAACATGTAATTTTTCATTGGTCAGGGACTAAACTGTAATTTTACATAAATTTTGATTTTTGAGACGAAAGTGATAGATTTTCATTCGCATTAAGATTTTCATTCGTCGAGGGTTGGGACGAACATCTGCATTGCATGCATACTCTATAATGCCACAGTTACCGTGTCTGATGTTTGTATAATGAATTATGTATTCAGTTCGGTTGGACTTCTGAGGTGACCAGTCATTCACTGGTGGCTCGGCGTCTAGGTGAGTGTGGTAGCACCTTCAGACACATAAGTTGTGTCCTCTGAACTCTATATATGTTTTCGCTGTGTTGACCTTAGTATGAAATTTGGAAAAATTAAAGGATAGAAAATCCTAAAAAATCGAATCTATGTGAAAACCTTTATTGTGGAGACCTTCATGGTTTTTGAAATAAATATTATGTTTTAATATTTATTATAATTTCAGAAATAACCGTTGTTATGGATTTCAAGGTTTACTCTGTAGAAAATGTTCTTTTTGGATTTAAGAATATTTTCTGAAACAACTGTTTTGTTCTGAAACAAGTGAAGTTTATCTACTAAGTATTTGTTTTGGAATCAAATGTATTTATGTAATAAATACTTTGTCGGGACGTTTGGAATAATTTGGTGAATAAATTATTTGTTCAATATGCTACCTATTTGAATATTTTGAATATATATTTAAAGTGTTTTTGGCAAACATTTTGATTTGAGACACTACGAAGTAGCGTAGTTATGATATTGTATCAATTGCCTAAATGGCTATACATTGTGCTTGAGTGGCATATACTTGCTTTAGTGACTATACCATGGTACTTAAGTGGCTAATCTTTGCCTAAATGGCTATTACCGAGTTCGGTTGACTCGACGTATATGATATTTGGTCCTGTTAAAATAATTTGAAAATTCTCTCTGAAAAATCTTTCAGTATTGCTCTCTGAAAATAGTTTGGTAATCACCTCTGAAAATATTTTGGTATTTCTCTCTGAAATACTTTGGTTTTCCTCTTTAAAGATATTTTGGAAAATGAATGTGGATTTCGGAAAATATTTTGAAAAGAAAATATTTTGACTATTTTGGATTTGAGAAATTAAATATTTTATTTAATTTCTTTATTTAGTCAATTTGGGTGACTAATTGTTGTATGTCTTGTTTGCAAAACATTTTGAAATGATTTTTGGAAATATTATTAATATATATAGCGTGTATACGTATATACACTTATATCTGCATGTGATTTTTTTGAACTATTTTCAAAACCCTTTTGAGGAGCCTGGGCCACTTTGATGTGTTATCCACTCACTAGGGATTCTTACCCATTTTCTTTTTCCTATTTTTTTTTAATTCACTTTTTAGGTGATCTTGATAGCGGTTGTTTGATTCTTTCGAGTTCAGTGAGTGCCCTATTGTCCGGGCCGAGTTTCTGTTATGTTAGTTGTTCCACACCGAGTAGTGGGTTATGACATGTATTTTAAAAATAATGTTTAACGGTTTTACTTAAATTACTTATTTAGCATTTTTGCATTATACTTATGTAAAAATATTCAGGATATTATGTTTCTAAAACTTATCTTTGTATAATGTTTTAATATGACTAATAATTCAGTTAATAACATGAATGTGGGTAGATGTTTCTGTTTTTCGAGGCTTGTGCAAGATGGGTCGGGCTTCCATAGATGGTTTGCCTCGTACGCCGTTGCGGCCCGATTTTGGGTCGTGATAGTTGGTGCTCAAACTTAACCTGACAAGTCAAACACCGACTAACAAACTTAGCTATGTCCTTCTTCATCCCCGACCACTAATAGGACTCTCGAAGATCTCGGTACATCTTAACGTACCCCGGGTGTACAGAATATGCGAAACTATGACCCTCAGTCATATTCTCTTTTCGTAATCCACCAGAAGATGGAACGCACAACCTTAGTCCAAACCAAAGGACTCCATAATCATCAACACTAAAGCCTTGCACTTCGGACGATTTGAGTTTTTCAATCAAACCCAAAATCTCGATATTCTCCTTCTAAGCCTCTCGGATCTGATCCAACAAAACATGTCTCACCTCGATGTGACCAATCATGGATCGTCATGTATGGTTTTAAATGCCTCTTGAAATAAAGTCCAGTGTTGCTGATGTTGAGCTTCTTCAATTGGTTGATAACATCAAAACCTATTAAGATGTCCTTGCCTGTGAGCTCTATGCCAATCACCTGGATCCATTTGATTACTTTGCAAAACATACGAATGCCAACAGGTTGTTTTGACACATATTTGGTGGTGAATACTTTTACATTGGCAGCAACAAAATAATTCGGCTGCTCTTTCCATATCCCTGGGAGGACATTAGGGTTGATCATCGTCTGCGCTGCTCCAGTATGAAAAATTTTCATGTGGCAATGAAAAGTTTTTAACAAAAGGAATTTTCATATGTTGTTAACAAATTTTCATGTGGCAATGAAATGTTTGAAAAATTGCTTTCTTTACAAAGATTTTCATTGTCCAAACATGGCTTAGGTTGTGATCCATTTATTATAGAATCATCATTGATAAACAAA
>CAODLS011551944.1:0-25830 GCA_948243855.1 Flueggea neowawraea
TTTTTTAATTTTGTTTAAAATTATGTGATGTAATTACTAGTAGAATAATTAATTTGTTTGAAAATTATTAATTTTTTTGGAATATAATGTATTATTGGTACTATAATTAATTATTGAATATAACAAATTTAGAAATTCAAAAAAAACATTGACAGGATAAAATAGCAGATTAAAAACAAAATTTTTTTAAAAAAGGGAACCGAACTAGAATCGGAATTGACAGTTTAACTGGTCAAAACCGAAACCTAAACCAGTTAAAACCAGAACCAAAACTGAACCAGACCAAACTGTGGAACCACGGTTTGGTTCTGGTTCCTCCATTCAAGAAACCGGAACCGTTGGTTCCTAAACAGGAATCGGCGGTTCCCAAACCGGCAATAAGCCTAGTGTAGAAGATTTCTTGTGAGCTTGTAAAACAAGAGACTGTAACGACTTCCCTCTGCTCGAAAGAGTGGTGTTGAATAGTGAATTCTAAATTCTCTAGTGAGTTAGAGGAGTGAACGTAGACCAAAGATGATCGAACCACTATAAATATAAGATTTCTTTCTTCTAACCCTTCATCTTTTTAATTCTATTTATTGTTTTAGTGTTTTGAATTGATCTACTGTTTTGTTTTACAAAACATTGAAAAAATTTTCAAAAAAGGCTTTAAATTTCTAGCAAAAATCTTATTTATCCCCCTTCTTCAATTGCCATATTGGGATTACAGTATTTGGGTTGCATTATGAGACTTTATCTAAGTTTTGACAGAGAAAGAGAGTATGATGATCCAAAGTACTTTAAAACTATTGGAACAGTCCATGAGATTACAACTCGTTATATTGCATGACAACACGGTGTAGTTGAACAGAAAAACTATGTCTCTAAATGATTAATTTAATGCTTTTGCAGTCAAGTTTAAGTCACATATTTCAAGATGAGACATTGTTGACAACATGATATATCTTAAAATAGGTTTTGACAAAAAGGAACAACATCAGCTTATATGAACTCTGGAACAAATGAAAATGAAACTCGAACTATTTAAGAGTTTGAGGTTGTTGACCAGTGTCAAATTAATTGAATTGAAAAGGCGAAAATCGGGTGAAAGGGAAGTAGAGTGCATTTTCATTGGATATGGACATAACAAGGCACATTAATCTTTAGTGATTAAGCCTAATTATTCATTCTCAATTAATATTTTAATTTAAATGAGAGATGCAATTTTTGAGCTAAACATATTCAAATCTGTTCATAAAAGTATTCTTGAGAAAAAACAGAGAAGAAGGAGGTCATAGAAAATGAACAAGAATCATTAGAAGTTATTGAACTTTCAAGTGAGAAATAAGTTTTTAGTTTTTTTTTTTATCTTATCATGGTTGATTTGTTAATAAATTGTTGTAGAGTCATAAAAGCCTCTTGGCTTTGCTTTTGCAGCTTCAAGCATAGTTTTAATACTGATTAATTCTACGCTTATGTGGCTTGTCAATTATGAGCATCCACTCTCTCTGCCTATGGATTTTTTTTAAAAAAATTTAATTCTTTCAATTTATTACTTGTGCTTTTTAAATCTTGTTGATGATAAGGAGACAAAGAAAAGTGAGATAGGAAGTTGTCTTTTTTCAATCTTGTTGAATGAAATTTGTTTTTCACTCTTGCGGAATGAAATTTGTTTTTCAATCTTGTTTTAGGAATGGAATTTTCTCTTGACTGTCTCTTTTGTTTGTAATTTCACTAAGTACGCGAGAGGAGGTTTTCTTGATTTAGATCTAGAGTGAGATTTGAGAGAATTAAAGAGAGTGAAAAAAAAACATAAAAAAGAGGTAAAGAAATGAATTTTGAGCAAGAGATTGACTCAATTCAATGGGTTATATTTTTTTTGTTAAGGGGCAAGTTGGTTCAATTTAACAGGTTCAATCAAAACTCTTTCTACTAAACTTTAGCAACTAATAACACATTTTCAGCTTGTTCACACACCTCTTCCTTTCTGGTTATGCTAAAGGTCTTCGATTATGTGAAGGGTTTTGATGTTCGGATGGTTGCCTGGTGATGAAACTTGACTTCGTGGTTGTACCTCTCGATGAATTTCATGTGGTGTTGAGTAATGAATTGTTTGTGAGTGCAAAGGCGAAAATAATACCTCATTAGTGTGGGATGTGTATCCTTGTTGATTGTAATCCTTGCTTCATAAGAGTGTGACGTACACTACAGAGCATGGTAAGCTAAAATAGCGTATAAGTCAAATTTTGGCCATTCATGTTATTGATGGTTCAAGTAAGGATGACGTGGTGCATATTGGTGATATGTTGGTTTAGTTAAGTTAAGTTTTTTGAATGCTTTTGGAAAAGGGAATCTAGATGAGTTAGTCAGTCTTATGTGACTGGATAGCTCAAACAAAGATGGCAGGTTAACCTTGTCTTGAGATTTTCATGGTTCAAGATAGAAAATAGTTCAAAAATATGAGGCCAACTTAGTTTAGATTTGGTTGATTTAGACATAGCCTTGGGTATTAGTTTCAATGGACTATTGTAGTGGTCTTTCTAAGGTATGAGCTTGATGCTTTGTTTTGTGGATTCGTGCTCTTGTTTTAATTCTTGAAAGGTTTTCAGTTTAATTTTGATTATCTAAATGTCAAAAGAAAATATATATTTTTCTCATTGTTCTAAACATCACAATCAATATTCATGCAATACCTAAAAACTATAAACACCATTTTCTAATCTGTCAAAATGAAAATCCAAAAACAAAATATTTTTTCCAAGATTACAATCAGATGACATAATATCTAATATGGACACAAAGACCCCAAAACACCAAAATCCATCCACTTTATCTACTATCCAAGATCTAAAATTAGTTGACTCCAGTTGTTATCAAATCTAAGAGCAATCTTGCTCCCATTACTGCCAAGTCTCTGGAAAAGAGAAAAAGGGCATAGCCAATCAAAATTTCAACCAAATCAAAAACTCCAAATTCAACAAATTCATTGCCAACTAAAAACTGTTTCATATATATATTCCCAGTGGCTTCTCCACGGTGAATACTAACTCCAACTTGAACCTACAAGCAAGGCAAAACAACATATCATTAACTTATCTATGTTCCATACAAATAAAAATGAAAATATTAATAATAAAAACAAAAACAACAACAACAATAATAAATAAATAAATAAATTGATACATGTCTTGCTTCGATGTTCGCATTTCGAGTCAAATTCCATTTATATTTTTTCTTCATTATACTCTCTATTGTAATTTCTTTCCTTGGCCTTCCCCTTTGCTTAGCCAGTATTACGAAGATATTTAATTGTCGGTTTGCATATCAAACAAGCTACTCTATGAAAATCAACAGAAGGTAATAATACTTTAACTGTTTGATCTGAATTTCCTATATTGGAGCTTGATCCTTAGATATGTGTCGAGTCATTATGTTTCCTAGGCCTTCATCTACCTCGCTACACAATAAGCAAATATATATTCATTACATTATGCATAAAACTATGATAACAACATATAAATTATGCAAATATATAAAGGTTCATGAGGTATAGAAGATTGTTGACCTTTGTCATCTCCTGAGGCATAGCATATTGTTCACCTTTCATGGGACAACCCCTCTTGTTATGGCCCATTTGTTTGCAAATTTGACAAGTCATCTGAACACCCTTTTTAGATAATTTATTCAGATTCTTTTTCTTGTTCTCTTCATGTGGATATTTTCTTCTTTTTTTTTTCTTTGGGCATCCAGGTCTTGCATCATATTGGGGAGGCTTAAATGACAAACTTAACACTTGCGGCGCCATATCCTTTGACCATTAATGGGAGGCAAGGCGCTGCTGTAAATTTTTAAATACACATCTTTATAGTAGCAATCATCAACAAATGAATCTGGATTTCCTTTCATGAAACCAATGCATCAACAAGCATGGATACATGGGATTCCAGTGAGGTCCCATTCGCGATAGCTGCATGTTCGATTCTTAAAGTCAACAATAAAAGTGTCTTCACTTTTTGATACTTCAAATTTGTCTCCCACAGCTGGTTTTGAAATGCAACCTCTCAAAAGAACAATATTTTCAGTCAAGATTTCTCTTATAACAGTGCACAATTTATCATCCTACTTAAACATGTAAGTGTAATTTTTATGCATCCTTTGCATAATGAAGCCTCTCATGTCTTCTAACATATGAATTAATGGCTTTGTTCTTGCATCACATATCGAACCATTAAACGGCTCACTCAAGTTATTGTCAACTACATTACACAAAGTCGTACCTTGAATGTGATACTTGCAAAACTCAGTCACATCTCTCATCATGAAAGAATCATATGCATATTCACTCCACTCTTTCAACTTGTCTAAAGCTTTCTCATAGTTGGGCTTGTATGTCACTTTCACAACTTTGTAAAAACCACTCTTCAAATCTTTAACAATATGTTCTTTTTCCCAGTTCATATAAACATGCCTACAACAATTACGATGCTCGGCATGAGGTAGAAAATTTGCCACAACATTCAACAAGCCCTACAAAGATCAGTGAAATTAGATATTGCATTATTTAAAAAAATGGCAAAAAAAGTAAATAAATTGAGGCTTTTGCTGGTCACTAATGAAGCACCATCCAAAAACCATGTCCAATATCATTGGTTTTCTCCCTCAACAACAGCCCAAGTTATGGGAAACATTTGATTATTTGGATCTGTTCCATAGCAGATAATAAAAAACCTCCAACTAGAGTCTTCAAAAAACCTTCATCTAAACCAATGAACCTTCTACACCCCCATAAGGAATCCTTTTTGAAGTTCAGGGAAACCTACATACATTCGACTAAAAACACACTCAAATCCATCACCATCTGTTTTAACTACAAAGGTCCCTTTCTTGTTACATTTTTAAGTTCTGCTACGTATGACCTAAGTAAACCATAATGTTCCTCTAAACACTGCATTGGAGATATTACAAAACTATAACACTGCATTGGAGATATTTTTCTCTCTTATTTTTCTCGCTTGTGCTCGAGTTCTATAACACTGCATTGGAGATATTACAAAACTATAATCGCGCCTCAAATCAGATTGCAGAGACTTAATCATTAAATCAGGATTTTCTCTAAATTTCTCGATGTATTTTGTCGCAATCCAAGAAGGATTAGCATTCTTGTTGTTCAAGGACTGTCCACATGTGTGTAAAGACCTCTTTCTTTTTAAAACAAAAGCTTTATTTTTCTTATCCCAACTGCCACAAACTCTCCACTTACACCCTTCCTTCTTTGTATTACTCCCTTATTAGAGCAATGAGCTTTCGTGTTAATGCTATTTGACGTTGTCTATTGTATTTCAAAGCCGTTTTTGACGGCATGGTTTATGACTGCATTTTTAAATTGCTGACGATCATCAAATCTCATTCCAATAATAAACTTCAAATCTTTGTAATTGCATGTCAGATTGTATCTTGGAACTCACTATGCTCTTTTTTTTTTTCTTTTTGTATTCAACAATGTCGTCGACATTAGAGTTAGGTGGTGTCACTGGCTCATCATCTAGTTGGTCATAGAATTCCACATGTCCTTCAACTTGTTGCATTTTAGGAAAAACCTCCAATTTATGAACGACCCTTTAACATTGTTAGTTTCAGTGTCTTCATCATCAGAAAAACTCTTATTAAAGGCTTTTGAATTCTCCTTAGCTTGTCTCACCTCAACATCAACAAAACCTCCAAGTGGATCAGTACTTTCATCCGAGCTGTAATATGTAACTTCCTTCTCATCCCCACTTTCATCTTCAAGATTTTCAGCAACATCATCTACACCATCAGTTTCAACTTCATGATCTTTGGCACGAAGCCTTTAATAAGAGTATTGAAATTTATTTAGTTATTTGAATGTATTGAAATTGTACAATGCTTTTGTATTTTAAAAACTCAAGGACACGAAGAAGTGTTGTTTGTAATGAAAATGAAGCATGACCATTCTGGAATTCAGCTTCAGGTGGGTCACCTATTGTCACATTTTTTTGAAGACGAGAAATATTGTCAATGGTTGTAAGAAATATATATTACAGCAATTCAAAAAAACATAATATATTATTTCAGTTAAGTATGTTCAGCGTTACCTTGCAAATCCTCTTGTTATGAGCAACGTCTTTAATCTCATCCAGCAAAAAGCAGTCTCAAGTCATCCAGCTATTTCGAATAACTCAGCAATGCCATCATTCGTTTCATAAAATCTGCCCAATGGTTTGACCTCCTTGGACATGACCATGTCGAAACCAGTTTCAATTTAAAGGCTAGCTTGCCTTTATCCAAAATCCACCAATTTTACTCCATTTTCATCATTTATTATGTAGACCATGCAAAACACAAATCCACGTAAAAATACAGAAAAAAAAACAAGACATGACATAAAAATCAATGAAAATGAACGCTAAAGACATGAGGGAAATACATACCATTAGCTACAAACTCAAACTCTGCAAAAATATTAACTTGAGCAACGAATTATTCTCGGGGAACGAATCCCCAACCTCTGACTCTCTTCTGTTTTGCGAGGATTTGATTGACAATCAACGACTTCGCCAATTTCCACATTGTTACTAATTAGAGGCAACAACTTATAAAATTTATTGTATTTTCACTGTTGAATGGAGTGAGATAATTAAAATGATGGAAGAAAATATTTGCACAGTTTATAATGTTGACGCGAGACTTCAATAATTGACATAACGGAGCTAAAGCACATATAGCAAGCTTCAGTTAGAAATTCCTGACTCTGTCTGGGTTCAACTTTGAATTGTAGTTTGAAAGTTTTCTTCCAAATTGTAGTGCATGGAATAACAAAGAGACTCTAGGGTTAGTAGTTTATATTAATGTTTGATGAAACAAAATGATGGTACTTGATAGCTGCTGGTTTCTACTTCCCTCCCCCATCAAAGGGCTTACCAACCAAACTTTTATACAAAGATGATGAAACATTTTGAGACGAAAAGTAATTATAGCCTAGTAAATGGGGACCCTTTTATTGATCATTAATTATAAACCCACCAAGACAAACACATTCCATCAATCTTTCCAAACAATGGACCCCATTTTCCATCGCCATTACCGCAGTTACTTGTGGAACTACTCTTTAAGCTCTTTCTAGATGCTGTAAAATATCCCAAACAGGCTTTTGCACAAAGCATGTCTAAATTTTTGTTATGGTTACGTGCATGAGAACCATAGCTACTACCGGATATTATGTAGGTTTACCCTCTTGTTTTGTACAAGTTATTTTAATTGGTCCTATCAGAAATAAATTTCATAATTTCTTAATATAAAAATTTCGCAATTTTTTAATACAAAAATTGACACAAATACTAATAAAATACAATTTTATTAAATTTTATTTTATGAATAAGTTTCTTTTACCACTTCTTTACAAGTCATCAAATTTTTAGAGAGAACGACAATGTGATGTGCAACATAGAGGGAATCTAGTGATGCAATTCGTTTTACCTAACTATTTGGATTTTGCTTCACCAAGCCGTTATCTGCAAATTACTTTTTCTCTCAAATAGTACAACTCTATTTTGGTACAGATAATTTTTTAAGGAAAAATTAAACATTTTATACGTAAGCCGAATGCTTAAATAATTTTTAAATACCTAATTAATGTGTAGCGACTTTAGTATTTCTATTTTGTTTAAAAAAAACTAACCCAACCTATTACTTTTTTTGCACATCTTTTTTTATACAAAAAAACATCTTTTTTTGCACATCTAAAACACATTATAATACCGTTAATTTTTATTTTTTTTTTGTGAATTTTTAATGTGGCACTACTGAAAATTCGACGTGTCTCCAACAGCACAAGTTGATTATTTAATATCAAAACAGAATTGCCATGTCTGCATTAATCCAAAACCAAAACCAAAACCAACCGTAACTCAAGAACCCAGTTTGAAAAAGTTCAAAAATCGAAAATACCCACCATCAAAACTTAGTAGTATATCACTTTTTTCATCGAGTCGCCATAAAAAGGTTGATTTTTTTATAATATTAATTCTTTCTCAAACTATAAAAAGGATATGATGTTAAATTGTCAATTCAGTTGCTTTCAAGAAAAAGGTAATTACTTTGAATTCCATTAACTATTGTTTTTGAAAGCATAAGCATACCAAGGACCAGAGGTTTGACCAGGAAAATTAATTAAAGATTGCACCAAATTGTTGTATCCATAATACTAATATTATCTAATTTTGAGAAGCCCCATCAAATTTTATTAGTTGATGATTTGGATCAGCAAAATGGTCGATGTGACACCGAAAATTCATGGAAAAACCAACTACTTTTTGGTAGAAGTTATATCAAGTTCGAGGGTCTACATGCCTTATTGGTTGCCAGAGAACAATATCTCAATCATTAAATTCTCAAACACCAATCTATGTGCAGTTTTGTAAGAAAAGAAAAAACAAATAGCAATGATGTCACAATTTTCTCAGAGGTAATCAATTAAAATACGTACGCAACATTTTTTTCTCTATGATACTGGTGGACAATACTTAATAATTCGTACTGGTTTCACAGTCCAGGTATTTTTTTCTCCTTCAGTTAAATTATAGTTCATCTTTGTCTTTGTCCCCGCACTAGCTAAAACAAAGCAATAAAGCAAACATATAGTATTGATTGCGAATTAAATAAAACAGATCAAGAGCTTACCTCGAATGCAACAAAAATAAACAATAGGCTAGGATCGATTGAATGCTAATCTCACGAACGAACCATGATCTTATTGGGAAGAAAACGTTCGATTCTTTTATGGCCTAAGTATCACCATGAAATTAGTCTAGTAGGAATAGTGCTCAATTGAGAAGACGAAATATTCTCCTCCTCTTGCTATAGGGACAACGAAACTAGTTAGTGAGTGAGAGAGAGTTGCTTTGAGTTTTGACTGTCGAGAGTCTAACTGGGTTCGTATGTAGAAGCTTTTATACCTGTGTAGCCCTACTGGGCTTTGCTGCTCGTTATTGATTGAATACTTGGTCTCTAGAGTATTTTAGTAAGGTTCTACCCATGACCCATCATGGGCAAACCTAGTAATTCCATCTTCTCCAACTCACACATTGTTGTACAACGTCTAGTCATGTTACATGATTGACCCACAATCAATCACGCTCATTCTTCTTGTCATACGGATAAATTTTATGCTTGACAAACATTCTATAAGAGCTCAAACATTGTATACCTGTTAGGGACATGCAATAGTTTCGTAATCAATTCCTGTTATAGTTGCCCTCTTTGTAGATTCTCAGACCTATAAAGTAAAGATAAATGCCTTCCCCCCAACTCATTTCTCACAATCAGTGCTTTCGCATATGTCGATCTCACAGAAGGATTAGTCAAAGTTCACACATCATGTTACATTCCATGAAAGGCGCCATTGAAAATAATGAGACTAGTGAATGCATCAACTAAACGAACTTCCCCTTTTTCTCAATGTAATCAATTCATGACTTTGCTCACTTGCCCAGTGCACCACTCATAGTCGTATCATGTATGATTATTAATGATGCACTAGAGTAGCCCCACGCCACCATGCTTTATACGAGTGTTAAAAGTCTCAAGGATGGTTATACCGAGAACCATATGTTCACGACAGAGTCTCACACTAGCGAAAGTGAGATACTTTGAACTCAATCCCATCCTATGGTCATATCTAGCATGCATAGCATAGGCATGTGTTGTGGTATTCTCTTTTTTTCCTTATAAGAGCTCATGTTTCTATATATATGTATACATATATATAATAACACCACACAAAAGTGTTGATTACAATGTATTTCACCATCTAACCTTAGTTATTTTCTCAACTAGGACTACTTTTATCTTAAGGCAGAAACATGCTAGTAACTTATGTCTTAGCATGTTATCATAGGCTTCACTTCTTATTACGTACTATCATATTATTGTACGAATTTCTTGCACTTTATAGAAGCTCACTACTGTAAATTTGTAAGTTGGCTTCTTGATTATGAACACGCTCTTTTGATTACATTATTATGTTCAAAACCATCCTTATCTCAGTTCTTATCCTTCACTGAAAAAACTAAGATATACACCCGTGACATGCTTTTCTCATAGTTTACAAATCATACGTATTGCAACACAACACTTACATACATACTTACACTCATGTATGTATACATACGTATGTAGTGCTAATCAATAAATTGAAAAAAAAAACGATTTTGTTGCTCAACCAAAAATCATGTCAAAGGAATATGTAAAAGTACTTAATCAAATTGTACACAACCCTTGAGATGTAACATGCCTCTCAAATACATCTCTCACTATAGGTTTAGTAGGCAAATTTGCTATCATATCTTCCATGTAAAGACAATGCTATACTCGTTTGTTTATTACTACTCCATGAAATGGCACCATTGTCTAGTAAGGAAACATAACCTACAATGGATTTCCTCCCTCCCACATTGTCAGCATAATCAGCATTTGTGTATTCTCTTAATTGCAGATCCATTCCTTAATAACCAAAATCATGCATTTAGTGCCCTTCAAGTATCTAAGAATCCTCTTAATTATTTTTCGATGTGCCTCGCTAGGGCTAGGCTAGAATCTACTCACCAACTCAACAGTGTAGAAGATATCATGCCTCGTATAGAACATTGCATACATAACACTATCAATGGAATTAGAATATGGAATGTTTTTCATGTGTTCCACCTTCTGAGGTGTCTGTGGAAATCTTTGTTTCTAAGGGCTTTACCCTTAGCAATCTGGCTTTCAATAGTTTTGTATGTTCAATAATTCCAAGATTTTGATGATGTATCCCTTTTGTAAAAGAGATAATAAACTTTATGATCAATCTCTTGAAATCTTAGCTTCAAGGATATATTCTTCCTGACCCAAGTCCTTCATCTAAAACCTGAATGACAACCAATCTTTGACATCTTTAATGTAGGTCAAATCATTCTCAACTATAAGTATATCATCTATGTACAGGGTTAGGATGATCAACTTGTCTCCTAATTTCTTGAGATAAACACAATGGTCTTCATCAATCTTCGTGAAATCGTATAAGACAATCACTTCATGGAAGCGAATTTACCATTTCATAGAAGACTGCTTAAGGATATAAGTTGATCTTTTTGATTTGGAAACTTTGTGTTTGCTGTCAGGGACTATAAAATATTCAGGTTAAACCATGTAGATTTATTTGTCTAGCTTACAATTGAAGAATACAGTCTTTGCATCTATTTGATGTAACTCAAGGTTAAGGCTAGCCACTATTGCTAGGATTAACCTAATCAACGTAAATCACACATGTGAGAACGTCTCGTTGTAATTGATTCATTCCTGTTGTGTGAAAGGCTTTGCAGCCAATCGACTTTTTCTCTTAATACTCCATCAGTTGATGGCTTGATCTTATGTACTCACTTGTTTCCAATGGTCGTTCTTCCTTTAGGGAGATCCATTAACTCCCACACCTGGTTTGTTCTAATTGATGCCATTTGTTCATCCATTTTCATGATCCAATCATCTTTTTTCAGGCAAAAGAATCACTTATATGGTTTTAAGTTCTTTCTCGTCTTGTGGGATTACTAAGAAAGCTTTGCTTGACACTTTAATCGAAAAGCATTATCACAGTTGCTCAGCCCTCCTGGATCTACATATTAGTTTCACATATTGGTACACAAATTGTATGTACTTGTCAAGATTCAGAATGTTTTGCAAGCTCCCACTCAAAAGGAATTCTTCTTTCGATTTGAAACAGGGTCCAAGCTCAAATCAAGATCAAGAACATACATACTAGCTTGAGGTGAATGGTCTAAATCTTCCTCATCTACTACAATATCTCTCCTATTCGGATGGAATGATCCTAAATTTTTTCTTTCATGAGTCTCATAAAAAGTGAAAATTTTATCCATTTCTCCCAACTTTGGAAATTTTGTCTCCAAAAATGTGATGTTCGGACTCAAATTCTATTATCGTGTCATTTTCATTTTCTCCCACTAGGACATACCCTTTGAAGGCAACAGAATATCTTATGAAGATTTCCTTCTTACCTCTTGAACCTAGCTTTTTGTGCTTGCTAGAGAGGTCATAGAGTAAGTTGCATAGGCTTACGATCTTAAGTTACGTAGATTGGGTTTACAACCAATCTATATCTCATAAGGTGTGGTGGATACGAATTTTAAGGGTACACAATGAAGAGCATAAGCAGTTTTTAACAATGCGTCTCCCTAAAGAGATATCGGTAAGTTATCTTTTGCCATCATCGATCTTACCATATCAAGAAGTACTCTATTTCTTCTTTTTGCAACTTCATTTTGCTTCAGGTTTATGATTCAATTCCTCTTTCATCACATAGAGCCTTAAATTCCTCATAGAGGTATTCATAACCATGATTGGTTCTCAAGTGCTTAATTTTCTATTCTAATTGATTTTCGATTAAACACATAAATTTTGCCACCACAAAATATAAGCATTCACATGCCTGTTCCTTTGAGTTTCACCTTTGCATTGTTCCCTATGTATATCCATCTTGTTCCTTTAAGAATTCACCGAACTAGATAAATGTCTAGCATTCCTTGGTTATGTGCTCGATAACTCTTGAATTAATCACCCATTAAGGGTGTAACTCAGTTGGAAACACATTACTTGACACATAAGAACAACTCAAGCAAGAGTAAAGGTTATCTGGATTTGACTACTATCTTTCCACCTTAATCTCCTTTATCTCCTTTTAAAGATAGAAATTAACTATAATTTAATCTAATGCTTATAATGATGATAACATATTAAAATGAATTCTTTTTGTTCATATGCAACAAAACCTTTTTAATGTGTTGTCATGTTTTGTCTGCTAGATTAAATGAAAGCAATCTCCACCCTTAAAAAGAGATAAAGAAGATTAGCGTAAAAGGACCATAGTCCATTTGAGGTTGTCTACCTTTCTAGGAGTATTCCAGTACTTTGCAATATGCCCCCTCCATTCACAATTGAAGCATTTCACCTTTGAAATTCATGGTTTGGTCTTAGACTTCTTCTTTGCCCTTTATGCTTTACCTTGAAAGCTTGTTCCTTGTTCTTGAAAACGAATGTCATTTGCTCCTTTTTCTTCTTTTGTTAATGATTGGAGTACTATTATTTTTAGTGTTGGATTTAGCCACACGGATCTCAGCATCAATCTTTAAAGCCATTAAGTTTTGGAGTATGAGTTAAATGCAGCTTTATGTGCTCTTAAATATTGGACAAGGAACGAATTGTAGCTTGGAGCTTTTTCTCTTCAATCAACTTGTGATCAACATCACTGAGCTCACTGATTATATTTCCCATTTCACACATATGCTTCTTTATCAACATCACTGTGCTTCTTAATGGCCAAACACCAAAGTTTAGTTAGTGTCACTCCATCAAACTTCTCCTTCAACACAGTCCAAAGATCTTTGGCATTTTCATAGTATCAACATTTCTTAGCAATGTCATCTAAGCACTCAGGAGAATGATTTAAGTAGTAGTGTTTCTTTTCTATCAATCTATATAGACCTCACCACCTTGCCTATGTTGAGTGGTTGTGCCTTCATCGGGTTCAACCATTATCATATCAAAGGGTTCTCAAGCTGCTTGCTCTTTTAGCACATATTGGATTTTCAAACTCCAGATTTCACAATTGTCACCATTCAACTAAAGGTTTGTGTTTAGCTTAGCGAAAATTGATCTGAAAGTAGACATTTCAATAATAATCACATTGAACTGGATGGATGATATAATAATACATGGAACTTATTATCCAACCAAACTAAACTAGTGTAGTCAGTTATTAAGTTTTGAATCGAAATGTGCACTACACATTCAATTACCATCTCAATCATAATTATTAAATGCACTAAATTCAATTTACGAATAGCAAATTATAGGCATTTTCTCAAAGTTGTCTCTAAGACTACTTGACTTGGGATTTTTGTGTTGTTCATTGCATTCATAAGGTCACACATGAAAAATGCAATAAAAAACTCAACAAATTGCAACAACTAAATAATTGCATAGCAACATGACAATCAAAGACATTTAATGAAAAAAAAAATAAATGTAATTAAAACATTTATTATCTCAACATAAAATTTAATATGCAACAACCATTTATTAAACTAACACAATTCAACTTTAAATGGAAAAAAGCACTAAGACATGTCCACCAAAAAAGATAACTAAGTCCAATGGCATCGAATGCCTTATTCTAAATTCAATGACTAACGAAGATCAATGGTGAATCACTATCATCGTCTTGGCAATCAAATCATGATGATCGTCCTCAACTCTTAAGGCATATGAGCCAATATTTATAAAGCTCATGATCACTCCTCAAAGTCGTGTACATGCACATGTGTATTCACCGTAGAAGACATTTCCTCTCAAGGCAATGAAGGAACAAGGTAAATAGAACTCATATCCCCAAGGTCTATGAAAAAATCCATCAACGCATTCAAGTGTTAATCAATGAAGGAATCTCTTAAGACCCCAATTATCCTTTCCACATTTGTTACATGGTCAAATCCACCCATCCATATAAACACTTGCATCTCTTCATTTATGTAAACAATGTGAGACACAAGACCATCAACATCATCACGATTAATCCTATGAGACATTTCCAAAAACTCTAAGTACTCCTACATACGATGTAGCTTCTCTTTATGAGTTGTCGTCGTAAGCACAATATGAGCCTTCAACATCCTCATATCTATTAACATGCCAGATAAGAAGGGTTAGTATGTCATACGTATTAATTTTGAATGGTCATGCACAATCAATAGAGGAAGCCACACTAGCATGCATAAAAATAGTAGACACTTTATACAAGTTTAAAGTCGAATTTTCAGAACATAAGTCATGCCAGAAAATACCAAAATTACCCAATTATATCAATTGAGTAAGCCAAATTTTCAAAATAAATATTTTTGGAAATCCATTATTTTAATGTAAAATTTCTTTTTTAGAAAATTTGAAGGCCAGAGAAGATCGTATGCAATGCCAAATGATGATGCTATGAGCCATCATGCACCATTGGCTCCCTCTGCCGTGTGGCAATGTCTGGTTGATCCATGTGTTGAGTTCATGACACGTGGCAAGCTCTGGTTGATCCACACGAGCTTTAGATATGAGGTGGACTGCCACATGGTTGATGACATGGAAATGCCATGTGTCACTTTGTTATTAGTCCTAGTGTGTTAGTTTCACCGGGATCACTCCACAAAACTATATGATTTTGAAATTACTAGGTATCTTACCAAATGCTCCTTTTTTGCATCTTGAACTTTACTGACCATGGTTTCATACACATAGGCAACATATATCATGGTTTTAAATGGCTTAGGTCATCCTCTAGATCAACCCACATTTTATAAGATCTGTAAATAACAGACCTGTAGGTTACATGATTTAGAAAATAAGTGGCGTATGCCATCGCAGATCTAACCATACCAAGGAGAATGTAACTTTTCCTCTCTACTATACCTGTTTTGTTGCAAAGTGTGGGAGTCGATAGTTTATGTTCATGTCCTTTTTCATTATACAAAGCTTTGGTCAATCCTTAAAGCTTTGATTGTTTTTCAACTTAACTTACAAGAAGTTCCAAACATTTGATTTGGAGCTCCTCGCTTATGAGAAATCAAATATATATAATTGTATTGATGTATGCTAATTTTTCATGGTTAATCAACCAAAAATTCCTTGCATTCTTACTCTAATTATGCTTAATCATATGCGATTTTTACACACTTTTGGTCGAATGTGTAGAGTAAGTAATGATTGCATGGAAGAGGAGTTTAAAAGAGAAGAAGACATGAAAGAAGACTAAAAAAGAGAAGAAAGCATTAAGGAAAGGAGGAGGAAAGAATTTGACCAAATTTAACCATAGCCAGCATTACACCCGAGGCCATGTCCATAGCGTACAAAACCTCCAATTATCACGCCCTTCACCACAATCACCACCATGATTGTGGCTAGCATCTGTTTTGTGCCACGATCATGGTGGGGACCCACGTTTGTAATAATTGTAGAGGAAAGGGAGGCCACGACTATGGCCATCAAGGCCATAACCATGGTCGACCCAAAGAAAGAGAAAAGTTGGGTGATGTGGCAAGGATTCAAGTAGGTGAACTCAAATAGTCAAAAAGGGCAACTTTGGAAGATTGTGCCTTAAGGTTATTGTAATATTTTGCTCATTTTTGTCAAGGAATAATGTAGCTTTCTGGCTAATTCCGATTTGATTTTGAGGATAATCGGACGTATTTCCGAGGATTAGGTGTCATCGAATCTCAAGGGAGGTCCAATGTGCATTGGTAAATGTGATATGTTGAGTATGCCATTTGAGAGTGAATAACGTGCGTATGACGTACGTTGTCGAGTGAGAAAGATGTACGTTATCTGGAAAATAGCATGGCGTACATTGTAGAGATATGACGTACATTATCTGGAATACGGGGATGATCGACATACGCTGTCATGGTAAGTTGTACGTTGGGTTGTGTTTCTTCGAATCTGAGGCTATTGGATGCTTCACGACGTACGTTGACATTGAGTATGACGTATGTTGTCTTTGAAATTGTCATCACAACATACGTTGTCTTTGAAATTATCATCACAACATACGTTGTCATTGAGTATGACGTACGTTACCTTTGAAAATGTCGAAACTGTGTGTTTTGATCTGCAGCTCTTAAAACGTCAGTAACTCGATGTTTTTCATCATTTTTACTCACAATCTCTCCAAATCACTCTAAAACGCTCTCATCTTGGTTCCCCAAAATTCCTGATCAATTTCTAAGGTAAGATCAACATCATTTCTTCATTTATAACTCATTTTCATGCATTGATTCATGAAAATGCATTTTGCCCAAATTTGAAATATGTTTCATTTTCGGATGATTTGTGATGAATGAATGTTAGAGGACATTAGAATAGGTTAGAGGGGACTTGTATGAACTTGATTCACGCTTTGAATCAAGTGATTTGATGAGTTTTGGTGAACCTAGGGTTTGGTTCGAATTTTGATGATTTGAGCATGAATGTGTATTTTTCTATTGAATCTGAGGTTAGATTCATGTTTAGGAGGTCGATTAGAGTCGGAATACATGATTGGTTTAGAGATTCATCAGTTGAATCAGAAGTTATATAATTTTGAGAATAAAACTAGGGTTTTTTCTAGTTTTGTAAATTCTGAAAAGTTTAGCCAAGATTTGTAAATGTTGAACTTTGGGATGTAGATTTCAAATTTTGGAAGGTTGATGTATAGAATTGTAATTTTGGAAAACTTGGGAATATATTTGTAATTTTGAGGAATTAAGCTAATTCGCGATTTCTGAGAGTTCGGGCTAGAATTTGAAGATCCTGACTTATTAATGGTTAGTCGGTAACTCCAACAGTTATTGGGGACTGTTTTGTAATTTGTCGAGTCTCGGGGATTAAAACGTAATTTTACACTGGTCTGTGACCAAATTGTAATTTTACGTATATGGTATATTTTGGGTCGAGGATGATGAATTCACTCCCGACGTATATGTTCAGTGACTTAAGGGTCAGCAACTGCATTCACATACATGCATCGGTACCGCCACAGTACCACATATTGATATTTGCTATGTCTGTATATGTACAACTCAGTATGTCTGCCAGCAGGAGCAGCCACCCGCGAGCGATATTTGACTGAATCCACGGCTTTGGATACCAGGTGAGTGAAATAACAGCTTCAGACACATAGGCTGTGTCTTCAAAATTAAGTATGTTATTTTTTATATGTCTTGCTATGACATAAATTGACTAATAATTATTGGGTTAATTAATAATCTGGGTGTATGATTATTATTAACCAACGTTTTGATATGAAAAATAAAGTATATATGTGTATATATATACAAGAGCATTTTGTAAATAATGGAATAAAGGAAAAGATATTGCATAATTGTATGTGAAATACTATGTATGTATCATACAGAATATGGGGACACCCGGCTACAGGTTACGTAGTCTTTGGTATACTAATGCTTTGTCGAGGCCCTAATTATCAGGGTAATGGGATGACTGTGTATCCGGCCAAATACACGCGTTTATTGAGCAGTCAGGTGGCGGAGTCCACACTGCTATATGATATTGATACTGGTCCCGTACTATGAATCCTTAAATATATGTATATATTGTCTAAATGCATGTTGTATGATATGAATGCGAACGTTTTGATAAAAGGATTTCAACAAATGTATTATGTATATAGTGTGTGTACTATATGGTATCTATATATGTGTGCAGTAGTTTGAAAAAGGATTTCAAACCCGTCTTTGTGAGGCACGTACGAGGTGGTCTGACGTGCTGTTTCCTCACTAGAGAATTTTACCCCTTTTTTTCTTCTATTGTCCATGTTATACCTTTGTTTGCAGGTGACATCTTTTGGACGTTCAATATCTCACCCACCTGTCGGACCTAGTGAGGCGCTTTTGGCTATTGTGAGTGCCCTCGTTTGGGACTCTACTTTACTATGTCATAGAGCTCCACATCGGGTTATTGATGGGATATTGTGTTTCACTTTTGTATTTTAGGGTTCACTCTGGTGATTTATATTTCACTATATATATATATATATTTATTTATTATTTACTTCATTTATAAATACTTTTATAAATGTTTTAAATAAATAATTTGATAAGTCAGGTAGTATATCTGATCATAGAGGCTTGTGCGGGATGGATCGGGCTTCCACAGACGGTCTGCCTCGTACGCCGATCACGGGCTAGACTATGAGTCGTGACAGTTATGACGTAATAAGAGGACTATAGATACTCTTTAAACTTGCCTCATTTAGCATCTTTGGATCATTTTTGAAAGCCACCAAAGAACATTTAAGGTTTAAAGAGAGAAAGGATGCTTCTAAAGTGAGAAAGAAGTCTTCTTGAAGAATTATTGAAGCTTAGAGGGGATTTCTCTTGATCATTACAACATCCATTCTCCACACTCTTTGTAGATTGGTGACAATGTTATTTATTATTTTCATTGATTTTCTTTGTTTTATTTAATTATGGTAGCTTAAACATCTAGTTAGACCTTAAAGATGTAATCCTTCGATGATTATTCACTATGTTATTGATGGGTACTTGTGCTTAATGTTATATATGTTTTGTTCATTGTTCATTGTTGGGTTTTGATTTAACGACTTGATTTGTGATTCAATACTATTATGATTGGCCATCACAGTAGTGTTATTTGATAAGTCTAAATGATGAATTGAAAGAAAAAGCTTAGATGAGGTCTAAAAGTATTAAACTTATCAAATTTAGGATAGACATAACCTAGGTAGCTAAGGTTTTTGACAAAATGCCCGGGAGAGCTTAAAGAGTCTAATTTAGTTAGGTTCAATCAAGAGAATTATCCTAATGAATGTAAACACTATCTAGATTGACTCGAAAAAGATTCTAGGTGAGCATAAGTGGTAATTACACTCAATCCTTAAATCTCATCAATATTACAGTGAATACGAGTCTTACTAGGAGTCATAAAGTCCTAATACTTTAATCATTGTTAGTTTACCCCTAATTTGATTGCTTTGCTTGTTATTTGATTGTTTACTTAATTTAGTTGTTTAATTCAAGCATTATATCCACTTCCATGAATTTTATTATTTTTTTCTTTTGATTGGATCACACTTAGCACATCATTCGTGTGGGATTCGATACCTTAGGAGTATTCTCAAGGTTGAAGCTACACTGACACCATATACTTGTAGTTAATGGTGATCACGTATATTCCATAGTAATAAATGAATGTCATGAAATGGTAGGCTTAATATCTTGACCTCTTATTCGTTTGACGAAAAATGTTAAATTGAATTAATATCAATGAGAATAGAACTCTAATTACTTTTGAAATGGTTGCTTGACTAGTTTTTCTCCAGGCACTTTTTGCAATTAGAAAATTTGATTGACATAAATTAGTTAACATATCTACTTTAGCTAATCCAGTCATTCGATCTATGGCTAATGTGGTTCTAGGTGCTAGCAAAAACTTCCTGTTGGATCATTTGTGACTAACATTAAGATCCTTCTATGTTTTGATGATGAACAAAAGAATTCATGATGAACAAAAACCTAGACTTGGAGTAAATCATGAAAGAAAGATCGGAGTTGTAAAATAAGTCATGTAAGTCAATTAATATACGCAAAGCCAAACATAAAATATGTTAGAGTCAATTAACGTACTTTAGCAGAAATAACGTATGTAAAAGTTGATGTTGAATGAAACAAAAGCTGTTGAAGCATGCATGACTAAAAATAACGTATGCTAAAGTTGCATAACGTTTTGTAAACTAGAGATGATGATGATTAACATACGTTAGCATGTACATAACATATATTAGGGTGTTCTAGAAGGTTTAAAAACATTAAAAGCACTCTAACAGCTAGTTGATCAACTCCAACAGTCATATGGCATCAAAAGGCTATAAATATATCAAGAAAGGGCATAGAGAAATGGTGGAACAACATATGATATCATTGTGCTAAAACTCCTATTAATTCCAACTATCAAAAACACAAGATCAAGCTAGAGGCAAGATCAAAGGCATCAAGTTCATACATCAAAATCTAACATAATGCTTCATTATTTGTATTCCTTTTGTATACACTTTGGGTGCGGAAAAGGTTAGTTGTGAACCTAAGAAAATAACGTTGTGTAGGCCTTAGAGGTGTGAACCACAATCAACATTGTTGTAAGGCTTTGTTGCATTGAGCTGAAATCAATCATCAAGATAGTGAATTGGAAAAATCCTAAGTGAGGAATTTAGATAGTGGATGTAGGGACGGTTGGCTGAACCACTCTAAATCATTGTGTTCATTTTCTCTCTTCCATACTCTCACAACTCCATTAAGGCACCACAAAAAATACACTAACAAGTGGTATTGGAGAGGTCTCCATTGAAGAAGACTTAACATTCTTGGAGCAAAGATCTGAATCAAAGAAAATGGAGTTTGGTTATCCCTTCGCATGTCACACTAGAGCTTCCCTCATATATCCACCTCTCTTTGATGGTTCCAACTACTCATTGTGGAAGAATCTCATAACAATCTTCATCAAAGAACAAAACATTCAGCTTTGGAAGGCAATTGCTTGTGGCCCCCATATCATTACAAATCAAGATAGCTCTTTAAAAACTGAAGAAGAGTACACCAATGCCGATTGGAAGGAGAGAATCAATGCTCAAGTTGTGCAAGTCCTTTTTTGTGGATTGACACCTAAAGAGATAATACGAATTTTGAGTTGCCAAAGTGCTCAAGAAATTTTGGAATCCTTGGAGATTGCATATGAAGGCACTTCCCAAGTCAAAGAAATAAAGGTCAACCTCCTTCAACAAGAGTTTGAGCTCTTCTAAATCAAGAAAGATAAGTCCATCACAAATGCCATTGATAAATTTGCGAAGATCACAAACGGGTAGAGGCCTTGGGAAAGAAAGTTGAGGAGCACGACAAGGTGAGGAAGATCATTCAATCCTTGCCAAAGTCGTGGGATTCGCAAGTGACGGCGATAATGGAAACTAACAGAGATGCAAATCAATATCGCAGTCTAGATGTCGTACAAAGATCTTCATGACGCATAAATCACTATGGAACGAACAACAGCCAAATCTCTTCTTCCCCGATAGAGGTCATTGGCCTCCTCTTTGTGTGTGGGGAGAGGTTGTGTTTTGTGTGTGGTCTGTCTAATTATGTTTCTTAGGTGTTTAACCCTAATTAGGGCTTTAGTAGCACCTATCTATAAAAGATGACCCTCCTACACATACATAAATAGTCTCTCTTTTCTCTTATTCAAGTCGGGCTAACGTTGATTGATTTAGACCCATGACACAATACTCTCCTTGATCGGAGCAGGTTCATCTCATAAACCATCATGGGTGATGTGTTCTCAAATTAACTGTTTGAGTTCTTATAATCAATTTCCTTCATAGTAACTATAAGAAGAGCTTAAATTGAGAACATTGTTTTATTTTGCAGTTAAGGCAATTGAAGGATGCTGGAAGTGAAATTTGGGCAAGATAACATGAAAAAGACTGAAAAATGCGAAATTTCCTCGAACTAGTCGGAAGTAAAGATGGAACCAACTAAAAGCTTGGGATTTGTGGGCTGATTTGTTGTAGGCGACAACATCACCAATTTTAGAAACTCCTAAAATTGATAATTCTTTTCACCCTTATTAAGTATTCTCTCTCATATTCGAATCCTAACTTTTTGAGGATGAAAAATGAAAATCAGCTCAAGGCCAATTTCCCACTGAACTAAGCAGGTACTATGGTCAGATAATATTTGGGATCATTGCTTAATTATTCAGGAAACAGAACTGAAGGACAATATATTACAGATTTTGTTGTATATTTGGGATCATTGCTTAATTATTCAGGAAACAGAACTGAAGGACAATATATTACAGATTTTGTTGTGTTGGTGACAGGAAATGTGATTTAGCTGACAGCTTTGTGAGAAAAGTTGGTCCATCTTGAAGGTATCTATCTATATCTGAACTCCACTACTTTATTCCTCCACTTATCCATATACGAATTTCCTTCAGTTGTATTTTCTAAAGTAGTGGGATCGTAAAAAGCTCTCTGATTCCTTGGCCAAGTCAGAACTTCGCTACTGCCAACCTGTTCTTCTTATGCTTCCACAAAAATTAAATTCTATCGACAGAAAATTAGTTGGTTTTAAATTCAAATCCTAAAAAGAAAAAAGAAACTTTCACTCTAATTTCGAAATAATTTTAGAAGAAGGACACAAAAATAAGAAAAGAAATATTTTAATAGCATTTTGTTATACACCATATTTTTAAATATCACGAAGTTTATTCTACTAAGTTATTGTAACTTTGCATAATTTTGTTATGAAAAAGCACCTTTGATCTATGTAGGGACCAAAAAACCAAGGCAAACAAGACCCAAGTTTCCACCTCATTCCGTATAATTTTAAAAATGCAATGCATAACCATACAGCTATCATTCTATCTGCCGCTAAAAATTCGTTTTGACTCCATCGTTGAGGAATGAGTGCTTATAAGCTACTTTTTGTCTCAACTCTTACTTGATTTCAGAATCATAACACATCATATTTAGAATGGTGCGTAGATTTAGAAATTAACTAAAAATATTCATTGAACAGTGATTTTGAAATACACTTTGGATTCCAGCTGAAAAACACAAGATCATTCTTAATCATCAGTTGGACTTAATACACCATTTGTCCCCACTTAACAGCTGGTTACAAGTAAGAATCTAATTTCCCACAAGTCACGCGATTTTACTCAAATATCATTTAAACCATCGAATTAGAGGACCCACCAATCTAAATTTTCCAGCTAAATCTGATAGCTATGTATTTGATTTCATTGTCATTAAACTGTTTTTACTTTTGTTTGGTTCATCAGAAAGTAGATACGAAATAATGTCTTTCGAATTTGTACAACTGCTTAGTTGGATTATATGATTGTAATTTACTTATGTTCTCTTTATTAGATTAATAAAATTTAAGGGTTCAAATAGGTTAAATAAATTCCTGCGAAAAAATATTAAATAAATAAAGTGAGAATTTTTCTTTTTAGTCAATCGTTTTAGAAATAGAAATATTATAATTTTTTATTTCGGATAAATAAGTATCAGTTATAAAAAGTAATATAGACAATTTGTTTTTATTTATAAGAACAAGTTATTGTTGTATAGATGGTAAGTAGTGATTGAAAGATTATTTACATTTAGGTATAATTTTTTCTTAAAATTTTTGAACAAGAATTTTTTGATATTTTAGATTATAAAAAGTTATCATAAGGAAAAATTATGCTAATTCAAACGAGGTCAAAGTTCTTTTTTGTTCATATCCTTATTGAATTATATTTACAAAATGTTGAATTCTATTAGATATAAATCAAAATTATTGTTAATTTTATTTGAGAGCATAAGTTTTAAGTGATTGGCTTATTACTCTTGACATTCTTTTTAGCATAATTGGAAAAATAAGAGTAGATTGAAGAAGAAATAGTAAATAATAAAAGTAGCCAATTGTGAACCAATGTGCTTGTGACTTATTAGCACAACAATCAATTACAACATTAAAGAGTTGAGCGTTCAATTTTCTAATGGAGCAAATAAAATGACTTATAAAAAAGTAGTCAATTGTAATAATAATATTCCTCTCAATGTGGTAAGGTACACATAAGTTTGGAGTAACAAAGATGAGAAAAAAACAACTCCTATCTCAACTCTCCAATACTTACCTACCAATTAGTTACAAATTCTATGCGATCACTTAATAGACAGTGTTTCTTGTACCATAAGTAACAATTAAATCTAAAAATTATACAAGGTGGAGATCTGTGTGTCAATTCTCCAAAGAATCAGTTTCATGGATGATGAATCTCTTACAAATAGTAAAAGAAAAAAGCAATCTAAAAGGGATGTGAAATGTTCTCTTCTCCAAACTGGAACTTTGGCTTTATATACACAGGCCTCTTTATTCCAGTGAAATAAATTGATTAAAAGACTGCATTTTTATTGATTACAGCTCAACTTTCATTTGAGCAGTTGGCATTGATCCTGCATTTGATTTAAAAATGGAACATTAAAATGAGAAATCATAAAATGCTATTCACGTAGCTGCACAAGATTTTGTAATGTTAATTGTTGCTTACTTTGGATACTTGTTTGTTGATTCTGACCAAAACCCATCTGCACAACACTTTGTAGGTCGTCTTCCCAAAATGTTGGAACCTGATATCAAAAGTGCAGATGTATATTCAGAACATGCAATCAGAGAGAGTATACTGAAATACGAGCAACTCTAGGAGAGATTGACACATCTTTTGAGAACCATGATATGCATCAATATGCGCAAAAACCAAACACGCGCATAAAAGGGTTGAAAGTTGCTAGTGACAGAGATATTGTGATTCCAATGATTGAATTTTTTTTTGAATTATTACCTGACGAGCAGTGTCTCCAAGTCCGTCAAGAGGAGGCAATTGCAGACTCGGGTTTCGTCTCAGTACAGAATTCAATTGATTCATTGAGAACTGAGTTATATCTGCATTGCCAGCCATGCCATTCTGCAGCGGCATTCCTTGCTGGGACTGATAACTGCAAGGGAAGGCCTGCGCCGTGGAGTCCAAAGGAAAATGATTCATGGATCCACGAGATTGAAAAACCTGCAGAGTGTATTTGTTGCAATATGTCATTATGTATTGTAATCGTGTCAGAAATTATCACCCTTCACAACATGAAACAGTTGTATAAGAACAAAAGGAAAATGTTACATACATTTTTCGGTAGAACAGCTTCCATGTTAAAGTCAATTTTTGGATTGACAGTAGCCAACTTCATTGACAAAAACTGCTTATAATAATACCCAAAGCACAATTTCAATCACTCATCGAATCAACAATACAAAACTGAAAACATAGGGAGGGCTCTCGGAAATTTTAGATTCACCTCAACTTGGCGCTGCAGTGACTGCACATAGTTTATGATTTCATCAAGCATAACTGCTTTCCCAGTTACCTGCAGTCAAAAATTGAGGCCTAATTAGAACCTTACTCTGAATTTATATGTTCTCTCTTCAGAAATTTGCAATGTTAGAATAAAATAAGCACCTTATTGCAACCAGGAACAAGATCTTGAAGGAATTTCATTCTTTCACTAATTTTTTCTCTACGAACCTGGTAAAGAAACAAGTTGTATCATCAAGAATGTATCATTACAAAATATTCAGACGATCAAAATTCTTGAAGTGCTTACTCTTTCAGCAAGACTGTGGCTATCAGTCGCTTGATTCCTTC
>CAODLS011552150.1:0-12364 GCA_948243855.1 Flueggea neowawraea
TTTTATACACTTTTGTAAGCCTAAATTTCATAAAATGTATACTTTCATACACTGAAAAAAATAGTGTATACTCTTGTACATCTAAATTTCATGTAATACACACTTCGTTGTTCGTGGACCTAAACCTTAATTTTAAAAAAATAGTGTAGAACATGAACTTTAGAATCAATAGTTTATGTTTATGTTGTTTATATCACATATTTTGATATAAACGTGATGTTTTTTCTAAGTAAATTGTTAAATTATTCAATTTCTAATCCTATAAATAATTTGTTCGCACATCTTAACATGAAAATATTTTGGACAATACATTATATACCAAGCAAAATAAATTATTAAATTCTAAAATTTGAAATTAATTACATATAATAAACAACATAACAAATAAAAATTGTTCATATAACATTACATATTAATGATATAAAATTCTAATAAAAAAATATACAATACTTAATATATATAAGTATGTCATTGGGTAAATAAGTCCAACTTCGAGTTCCTCTACGAGCTTCCATCCATCATGTTCACAAGCCTGTTCACGAACTTGTTATCAAGCCTGTTATCGAGCTACTCGCGAGCTTTGCATGTTCGAGCTCGGCTAGTTTAACTAATTGAGCCTTACATTTTGTTTACGAACAGGCTCGTAAATAAACAAGCTGAGCTCGAACTGCTAGCGACCAACTTGGTTCGTTTACAATCCTAGTTGCTAAAGATTTATAATCTCATGGCACTGAGTCCTGATCAAGTATTATTTCAAAACCATTTAATACAATAATGGTAATGTTACTATCATTTATATAAGTCCAACAAACTATAAGACAAGTGGACCCAATGCTTATGAATTGGGAAAATGACTTGGTCTCCCATCAATTTCCAGTCTACTAGGAATGCAAGTACTTATATATGTATCTCCAACCTATAAATTTTTATTCATCAAAAGAAAAAAAAAAGTATACTCGTCTTGGCCGACTAAGCCTTGAACCTTTTTTTTTTTCTATTTAAATCAATTTAAAAGATTGCCTAAATTGTAAAAATATCATAAAAAACTATTAAAGTGGATATTTTGTATTTAAGCTATAGAATAGAACCCTAATGAATAGCAAAATATTTTGCATCTAAGTTCTAAAATTTCTCTATATTCAAGATTTAAAATTAACTCTTGAACTTGAGATCTCTGATCATAAGAGATGAACTCGTATTACTCCATCATAACCCGTGATAATTGTATTTTTTTTTTCAATTATCTTATTCTTATGCTTAGGTGTTCTCATTTTATCATTTAACTCAAGTAATCTAAAATTCAAATCAAATGATTTTTTTTGGAAAATGTTTCTTAATGATTGTTAGATCCATCCTACCTATGAACTCTAAGATCTAAGTCCACTTATCTTTGAAAGGCGTTTTGGTAGGTTGAGGGAGGAAAGTACAACATATAGACTACCATTGGCATCAAGCGTGTTTAATCCTTACCCATTGCACCAATTATTGTTTACAATGTTATTAATTCCTCGACAATTCACAATGACCATTGGCCTCTACTGCTAGCTCATATGAAAATCACGACAGAATAATCCAATTGTTTTTTTCTTTTGTCAATGATTAATCCACTTATTGTGGATCATGTAATGATCGCTAGATTCACTTTATTGAGGTATTGTACATTTTGGATTCTCAAACTACATGATTATGTCCATGTAAGGCGCCTCCATAAATTGAACGAGACAAGAGCTAATAAACTATCCTTACTCCTAATTACTGTGAAAATTATAAGATAACAAAAATGATGCACGTTTGTTTATCATGTCAATAATTTACTTTTTAAAATTAAATACTAGGGAAAACCACCCTCATTATCTTTTCATTATCATTATTAAGCACAAATGTACACATTGTTATGCTATTTACTTAACAAAGATATAAAATCTCCCGATAAAAAAAAAGAAATCATTATTATTAATGGGTTTATCATGAAAATTTGAATTCATTTTATCACAACAACATACCTCCACGAAACCAAATTAATGAGGACAAATTTTAAGGATATGTTAATAAATTTTCAATTGAGTTCAGTATAATCATATCACCAATCACTTTTTTTTACTGAAAAGTACCACCCATATGGTCGACAATCTAACAAAACTAACTCTTGAGCATATGTCACTCTTTATTTCCGACGACACTAGACATGCCCAAAATAAGAAATGACATCATATCACTGATTCTCTAAGGGGACCGGTGATCACAAAAAAAAAAAATACGTGACTCAAATTTAGTTAAAAAAAAATGTTACAACATAGTCACTACTAAATTTATCACTTTACCAAAAAAAAAAAAAAATTGGACAGGTTGTACATTAAGTGCCACCCACCCCGGATCTCCAATAAACGTGGCATAATGATGTTAGCTCTATTAAACAACCTGACCCGACCCAACACAAACCCTACCCATTTTAAACTGAACCTATTCCCCATAAAATTCATCCCTAACCCAAACCTTAACCAGGTACAGTCCCGTCACACTTGCAGACGAATGTCTATTTCCCCTTTCCTCTTTGCAAACCCTAATGAGTGAAATCAGAGCCGAAGACGACCAATCTTTCTCGCTCGCAAGCATTTGAAGACAACCCAACGATGTCCTTTACGTACGGTCTCGTGCTCTTCGTCTGCAAACCCAGTGATTATCAATCCTTCAGACGCTGTGAACACTAACCTTGCCACTTCCCTTGTCTCTCTGCTGGAAATTGAACAGGTAATTGCGTTATCTCTAATTGTGTTATCTCTGATTCAATAGGTAAAGACAGAAAAGAATTTCGAAAAAATTGGTTTATGGGCTTGCTTTTGATGAAAGCTTTGAATGCAGAGAAAAAAGTTATGATATGGTCTGGTATATGACTTTGTGTTTGTTGATGTCACTGATGCTAATAAAATAGAATGGCCTCTGAAAATACAAGCGAGGTCTCTTGTAATAGCCATATGCAATGGGATTCCACACCTCGTACTTGTAAGTGTAGTGTGAGAGCTGGTTAGACAACTTCATGGTCACCTAACAACCCCAATATGAGGTTTTACGGTTGCGGGGCATATGTACGTATGCAAAAATTTATTTCTTACTCTATTAGAAAAGTTTGTGGGAGGTTGTAATGTTTATGAATGCAGGTGGTGATTGTATCTGATGGTGTTTAGTGAATTTGCCTCATGACATTTTCTACAGGAGTCTTACTTTGAGATATAAGGCAAATAATAGTGTGGAAGAAAATTATATTTCTTGTGCAATCTGCCTTGTAACATGGTCCTATAAATGTCAGTTGTTGTTATCATATTTGAATGATATGCAAATGTGATCTAGAACACTCAATTTCCAGGTTTTGCCAATTATATAATTTAGTTTACTATGAAATTCAGTGGTGTCTTATAGTCTCAAACAATGGGTGCATGGAGTTTGGCAGTAGGTGTCTTTTGTTTCGTTGAGCAGGTGTGATATTGTAACATTGTGCTTAACTGTGGTTTTATATTTGCAGAGATATGGTCGTAATTGCAATTTTTTTTGAGTGCTAAGATGTAAATGCTCCTATTTGTTATAAGAAAGTTATCAAAGGGTTATTGCAGAGCCTGAATCGAGAGAAAACAAAGTGTCGAAGGATGTGCATCACCTTTGTGTTTTTGGTTTCCCTATTAGTTGTTGCATTTATTTATTATGCGGGTCGTATGTAAAATTGTAATCAGTAGGAGCTAACTAGAACGGCCTGAAGGTTTATGTATTTGGATATTAAGCGGTGTAAAAATTTCTGGATTATTATTTAATGAAAGATAATATTGCTTCTGTTCCATTTACTGATTTGCAACTTTCAAGTCAGAGTTATGCATGTTTTAACTAGTGGTAGAAGTTCGAGACGAGGCAATGAGGTTCGACTTTCAAGTTGATGTTAAACCCAAAGCCATTAGTAACCACCTCTTAGATGTGAATTTAGCAATGTCTATTGTAGAACTCAGTAAAGTATAGTTTGTGCAAAGTTTTATTTCTCAAAGTAAAGGTTTTATTAGGGTCGGTCGTCTTTATGCCCATGCTATCTTTCTACAGTCATTGATGTCATCTTAAATAAGCTTCAATAGCAATCTTCTACATGAACTTTCCTGTTGGGCTTCAAATAATTCCCAACCTACAATTTCTACATGTTTCTGTCTTTAATAGCTAAATATTGGAGATCATATGAAGGAACCAAACAACAATTTCATCAAATTTGAGGATAACATCAAATTTAAAAATGAAGATTAAAACAATAGTTCATCTCTAACATATCGTCCATCATATTCAGGATATGTGATTCAGGATAACATCCAAAATAATACGTAGGCAAAAACATCCAAAATAATCAACGTTTACATGCTCTACAATTCAATATTGGTTGGGTTGATGTACAAATCATAGACTTTCCTATATCTCTCCAAACAGTAGTGGGGACAATATACCGGTCGATTGATTCATTGTTGTGTACAATAGTTGCCAGTGCGTGAGCGCATGGTAAACCACTTAACTGTCACATACGACAAGTGCAGGTCTGGTACATCATATTGCAAATGTATGGACCTTCCCCACCTTCAACACGAACATTTGAACCTCTTGAATAACTAGGAATATATAGAGGGATGAACTCAGTTGTCTTCTCTAATTTCCTTAGAACCTTTGGGCATGTTACACGATGCCACTTCTCAGTCATTTTTTTCTTTGTGTAGATTCCTGTCATTATCCTATTTTTTTTATCATTTCCAACATGAAAATGATTGCCTTGTCTCGAGTGTCCAAAATGTAGCTATTAAAACACTTGCAAAGATTATTCAACAATATATCACACTTGGGGCCCTCTCGAAAAAAATCTCTAGTCCATGATCCAATCGGCCTTTCGGGGTGGTCGAACCAAGCTCTTGCCTATGTTGACTTTGACTCAAGTTCATCCATGGCTTTGGTGAATCGGTGCGGGTATGTTGCTTTAGCGGCTTTCCAAATTATGTATTTAAGCTCTTCGCTTGGTTGTTTCCCTCTAAAGTTGGTATACATGTGCCTCACGCAGTGCCGATACTTGAAAAAAGATCCTTCACCGCCCCAATAAGCCCTTAAAATTAAAAACGCACAACAAAATTGATCAAAAAGTATAGTATAAAAGAGAAAGGAACAACGTATGAACTCCCACAAAGAAGATACAACAAAAAAAAAAGAGCCAAACAATATTCATGAACTGTCACAGAAAAGGAAAAAAAACATGTACCATGAGCTGAGTATATTTATGCATAATTTGGAAAGCCAACAAATAATAACCACAGTGTTGTCAACAGGTAATGATGTTGTTTCTTATATAATCAACGATTAATAATAGTTGTTGAATATATTTATGCATGTTAGAAACTTTATCCAACTATTTGTAATTATAAAACAATTATTATATCATGCCTTTACGCAGACTTGTACAATCATGACACAGAACACACTGTGCGCATATGGAGGTAATGTCACCGTTCAATTTGGCAGAAAAAAGAAATATGTGAAAACATATACTTCTCAACAAAAATTCAGGAGCTATGCTAGTTTGAAAAAATAACATTTGACTAATAACATACATGACTTTCAGATACTTGAAAATTGAGAGTGGTTTTAAACTCAGAAAATTAAGCATATAAGTCCTTTACTAATTCATGTATAATTCAAAGAAATATATTCAATTAAATAAATATAATCATTATGGCCGGTAAGTAATGAAAAAGGAAACACAAATTACCTTTTGTCTGTCACTCATAAAAGTGATTCCATATGAGTTGTGTAAATCCAAGCTGATTTGTAATAGTTGCAAGAACTAGGTCAATGTTGACCTATTCTATGTAAGGACGACTGCTCAAACAATTGGGTACATACAATCATTGGAATCAATGCATATAGCTGTGAGGAGTTGCCCTTCATAGGAACCTTTCAACCAGCAGCCGTCAAGGCATACAAATGGATGTAAAAATCTCTTGAAAGCAATGATGACGAGCAAACAAGAAAGCCCTTGAACTCGTTACATTCCATCCATAACTCGACCACACTCCCAGGGTTGGTCAACTCAAGATCGTGTTTATAAGCTAGTAGCCTTCGATATTGTTTCTCTTCATCTCCATGAATCCATTTCATGCAATGGTTCTTGATTCTCCATGCTTTAGCCCGAGAAATGGTATAAGTGGTGTCACGTTGAATCAAGTCTATTAGCCCCACATCCGTGCAAGTTGGATTAACACGTAACTGACCTAAGTACTTTTTTGCCAGCCACTTAACAGTCATGTGAAATTTTTTGAAAGCCTTACCACAAGTGTGTTGAAGCCTCATAGTCTTAATCTCAATCGTCAGATCAGCTCTACTAAGTGGCGCTGCATAAATGTAGAATTTACAATCTTTCTTCTCTTTGCAGCACCTATGTATACATCGTCTGCAGTCATTAGTTGGAAAATATGGCTGGTATCTATTGTGTATGCCCCAAACTTTTACCTCTTGCTTGAACTCACTAAAACTTTTAAACTTCATTCCAACTACTAAGAATGGATTATCCATGTGCTTCTCAACATTGAATTCAATGCCATCTTGGTTTGCATCACCATCATCATCTTATTCTGTTTCACAATGAATCGAGTTTAGCTCCGAATCATCACTGTATTCTGACTCACCACCATCTTCCCCTTCCAAAGGCACATGAATATTAAAACTTATCTGACTATTTGGTCTTCTGCTAATCCTAGTAATTCCATTGTTGTTAACACTCACTATTTATGCATAGTCGTCATCATCCTCCTCAACCCTGTACTCATCATCAACAAAGTCCTCATCCTCTGAGTCCTTATTATTTCCATCAACCTCATCACTATTTTCGTCATCTCCCATAGCATTAACCTCTTGAAAATTTTGTGCACTAGTAGCTGTGGTTTCTATGGCAAGCAACTTTTTACAGCAGTTAGGAGCTTGTTGCTCCACATCATCCTTGTTTCTACGATTGTAAATCAAGAAAGAGCTATCAATTTTCTCAACAAACGATTCCCAATGCTTTTCTGCCATTTGCTTTAGTGTAGCTAGAAAGCTTCTTCCAAATTCCCGGGTCTCTAGGTCACTTTCGTCCCTAAGATGCTTCACACACATCAATATTCTTGTCCTTCTTGCCTTGAAAACACATTTAATGAAAGGAATTTTCATCACCCATCTCTTTTACACCCACCCTCTGTGAAGGACGTATACAAAGGCCTGTAATACAAAGGACATATGCAATTGCTGAAATGTCATCTTGTACGTGTGGCACCAGTCAAACAAATGACACTCACCACCAGCATAGCACCAATGTTGCATGCAACCTTTCAGCCAGAATCTAATTTTAAAATATTATTTATCAGGACATGTCAAAACAGAGCAAAGTAAATCCCATAAGAACCAACCCCTACATAGTTCCATATAATATAGCCAACTAAAATAATCTTGTCAGAATTAATAACTATTATGGTTTACATAAGAAAAAAATCAAGGCAGAATAAATAATATATTATTCTTCCTATCTTACACAAGTTCCATCTTTCTCACAATCATACACAAATAAACAATAAATATCGATCAACATGCTCTAATTATAGTAAAGTACTATTTTTGTCTACATTCACAACCAAAATTTTTAATAAAAAATCAATGCTCCACCAATATGGTCTAAAATCGTAGACTATTGTGGGTCAGTGTGTCAATGATCGACAATGCAGGACAACATATGGGCCATATGTCCGACAAATATATACACATCGCAACACAATTAGGGTTTTGAGATTTGTACATACCATAAGAAGGTGGTCTACAACCGTTCACTCGACGACAAGGGTCGAAAAATCAACCATCTTCTATGTCAGATCCCACTAACTCCAAAAGAGAAACGACAATTACAGTCAGCCTTCTTCAAGAGCTTGCTGCTCTGAGACAAAATCCAGCAGCTTCCTTACTTTATTTACAATTACGCTTTTAGTTTCAGTTGGGAATGATGTTAACCGAGATGGAAAGCGATTTTGTCATATGTGCAATAGATAGCTTAAAGTGATTGAAAGCAGAGATGGAAAGCGATTTTGTGTTGCTATGAAAGAGACTTAGTTTTGATATATTCAAGTTAGGTCACTAAATTGAAATTATCATTGTTCATGTTGGATCAATGAGGCCTTCACGATTAATTTAGGGTCTATGTTTGATTCGAGTTGGATCTTGACGGGTCAGATCGGATCGAGTCAGGAAATTCATTAATTGCAACTTGTCTGTGTCACATGTATTGGAGATTCGAGGTGGCATGCTTGCGTAGCGCTTAATGTCCAGCCTGTTGAATTTTCTGAGTAAAATGATCTTGAAATAAAAAAAACCCAATAATAACCACGTTGTAGCATTTTTTTCTTTTATGACCAAACCTAAACCATACAAAAATTTTGATGACTTCCAGTATCATTAACCCCACCTCTAAGTTACAATAAAATCAACATAAAACTAAAGCAATAGTCCATGACCATTAAAAAAAAAAGCACAATCAAATGATAAAAAAGACTATTCCACAAAGTTAAAAGAAACGTGGGGTCAATGTGTAATTATTTTCTCTTGGCGGTTAAATTAAAAGAGAGGATTCATTTGATATAATCTTTTTTCTCAGAAAAAGAAAAAAGACGCAAGAAGCCAAGAACACGAGTTTTCTTTTGAAGTAAAATGTCCCTCAGACCCAGAGTCGCCATAAGTAAGCAATTCAACAACGCCAACACAGTTTTTTGAATCTTCTCTCCATTTCCTCGATCCTATCTATGTTGTAAACAAAGACTCCTCCTTGTTCACCTCTCCCTTCATTCTTTCATTCATTCATGGCCGCCACCGCTGACGCCAACTCCAACATCAGTAGATATGGCCTCTTGCTTCTCCTTCTCACTTGTCAGAACCTATTGTTTCTCCTTAAACGACGACGGTTTGGCTCTCCTTAAGCTCAAACAGAGAGTTGTTTCCGATCCGTACGGCGCTTTGAGTGACTGGAGAGATGATGTGGGAGTCGTCTCTCCTTGCTCCTGGTTTGGCGTTGAGTGCTCCGATGGCAAAGTTGTAGTTTTGTAAGATTCTTCCTTTCCTTTCTTACTTAATTTCGTTAAGAACTGTTTAAACTATTGTTTGGTAGTCAGTTGAAGCTAATGGTGGCGGTCAAGGATTGAAATTTTCATATTATTGAGTATTTATTTTGTAAAATCATAATTTTGGAGAAATCAGTACGTGTTTAGTCTATTTAGAAAGTTTAATTTTGCGTTTTTTCAATTTTTTGGAGTTTATTGAGGACTAAATTTTTAATATGTAGTTATTATTTCAGTGCTGAAGTTTGTCCTGAAGTGTGTTGGGTGCTATTTTAAGAAAATTATAGAGATCAAATATTGAAATATTTATCATTTATTTCAGAAAAAAGTTGATTTTTTACTACAATTTTGGAAAAAATTATAACTTTATCATTATTTAGATAAGAAAGTTTAGATCTTTAGTGAATTTTGGAAGATTGGAGTACTTGGACAGTGAGTTAATAAAAGTATTTTCATTTCTTTCTGTGAATATAGAAATTGAACATCTCGGACTTGTTCTGAAATTGATGCTAGAGATTAAATGGTTGATATTAGAGAACATTTTTACTTGCATATGCCACATGGATTTTGCAAACTGGAAATCTTTGCATTTTATCTTGGTCTTGAAGTTTGTTATGTATTCCAGTATAAGATTCATAGTCATCGATACCCATTATGAACTAATTGAAAGTCTTAGATGAATAGTCGGTTTGTGTGCTACTTTCTCGTTATTGATTCTATCGATTTGTTGGAAACTGAGGTTTATTATAACTAGTAGAATTGGTTGCAACTTCCTGCTGCATATTTTATTTTAACTCTCTAAAAAGACGCCAAAATCTGCAGGAACTTGAAAGATATGTGTCTCGGAGGAACTTTAGCACCAGAGATCAGATATCTTGTGCACATAAAGTCTATGCGAGTATTGATTTGATAAATGATACTTGGTGCTTGTTTCTTTTTTGTCAAACATTTTCACCTTGCATTGTTGCTCCATGTTTCACTGCAGTAATTTGAGGAACAACACGTTTACTGGTACCATTCCTGAAGGGATGAAAGAGCTGAAGGAGTTGGAGGTGCTAGATCTGGGGTACAACAACTTCAGTGGGCCGCTTGCACCTGATTTTGGAAATAATTACTCCCTGACAATTCTGTAGGTCAATAGTGTCAATTTATTTCTTTTGAGATAATTTTCTTCAATAGGAAATATATTAAAATGGATTTCTTTTTCCTTGTTTAGTCTTCTGGACCACAACGAGCTTCTTAATAATCTGTCGCCTGAAATTCATCAATTGGAGATGCTTTCTGAATTTGAAGTGGATGAAACCCAGCTATCTGGTGCATTTAAAAAGTCATCTTGCAATAAGAGATTAATCATACGGTATGTTGATACCATAAGCTTTGGGGGTGTTATGTTCTCATAGGTCATTATTTCAGTGGTTATTATATCTTTGTTCTCAACTGAGAGAACTTGACATGCACTCATGCAAAGCACATAGTAGTTTAGTATAGTTTTAAATGTAGCTGAAGATTAGTAATTAAAATTTGGTGTATTAACTTAGAAATAGAAATAGTAGAGATGCATAATATATTTTGCACCATTGAGTTGGACGACGAATTCATTTTTAATCTCATGAATTAGGTAATTCATTTGTTAAACTTTGTTTTATACTGAATTAATAGTGTTATCTAAGTCAATGTTGAAAACAACAGAATGTAAAGAGAATCTGAAAATCACATGAAATAAAGGACGAAAGCATATTTAGAATGGCAAAATCTCCATCTATTCAGCCTTTAACTTATAATAATTTATATTCCCTTTGTTGCAAAAAGATTGTTCATTATATCTATGGGGATGTTTCAAAAAAAATGTCACATTTTTATTAGTAACATTTTAAAGCAAGAAATGTCATCAAGCATTAAGGATGTAAAGGAAAATGAATAACATTTCATTTATTGTACCCTTAAATTGTGTGAAAAAATGGAGGGAACATATATATGATATTTAATGATGTATCATTTTGACAGATGATTTTGTCGAAAGTATTGATTTATATGGACCGTCCAGGTGTAAATGATGGTCAATGGTTTGTTATGCGTCAACATGCTTCCATGAGAAATTTCATTTTCCAAACATACATTCTTTACACGTATACAAATAATAGATTTCACTTCGATCAGCAGTGCTGAAATATAGTCTCATTGCTGATTCATTGTAGGGGTTCTGATATTCCTCTATGTTGTTTCTTTTGCTGTTATTTGCTCTTAATTTTTTTTGTCTTTTAATAGGACTGATGTCAAAACAGAAAATGCAGTTCGCAAACGAAAGCTGGAATCCTTTGCATTCCCTCCTTGGCCAAAACCACCACCATCTCGTGAAACAATTCCAATGCCTCCGGTCCGTCCAGATCGTTCTTTTGCACCTGTGCCAGCTCCACAGAATTCAAAAGTGTCTTCTATTGTACCAGCTCCTCAAAACTCAAACGTTACTTCCTCCCCTAGATCACCTTCTCTTTCACCTCCAATTGCTTCAACCCCAAGTATCAAGGGAAAACAATCTCAAAGTTCGTCATCAAGACATCGTCGCCTTGTAATAATCACTGGAAGCATCGGGGGTACCCTTGTTCTTATCATTTCACTACTTGGAATATATTTCTGGAAAACTAATAAAACCACTGTAAAACCTTGGGTTACAGGATTGAGCGGACAGCTTCAGAAAGCTTTTGTAACTGGTAATTCTTCTTTCAAAAATTTTAATTCATGTCTTGATATGAGCATATGATTTTGAAATAGCATCAAACTCATGGATATTTAATAATATATAGTTCCATGCACTTATCCTAAAATCATTCTTTGAGGAAATGAATTACTCAAGCTAATTTTGCTTTAGAAAGCTGACAATATATTTGATTTAGACTCCATTTTCATATTGATGACCATACCCCAATTAGACAACTAGTATGAATTTAGTTAGCATTTTTAAGTTTGTTGATGATCATTGTAGACGTCAAGTTCTTACCTTCTTTATTTGCATCAAGAAAGCAGTCGGGTCTACATCTTTTTACCACTGTCGCTTTCAGTTTTTCACATTTTGATATTCATTTTCTATTCTTGTTTCTAAGTACTGATATGATTCATATTGACATTTCAGGTGTACCAAATCTTAAGAGATCCGAGCTTGAAGCAGGCTGTGAAGATTTCAGTAATGTTATTGGTTCTTCACCACTTGGTACTCTGTACAAAGGTACATTGTCCAGTGG